>CAJFCP010000130.1:508063-524896 GCA_904066005.1 Synergus itoensis | reverse complement strand
TCAGAAAAAAACCTTTTTCTCTCATCATCGGATTTTCATCTCTGAATGCACATGATACCACTGCGCATGCCATGGCGCTGCGCATCTGATTGGTTGCTATTGGCAATTGATATGACGCATGCGCAATTAATGTGACTATAGAGAAAAAGGAATTTGGTGAAATTCGAGGGGGTCTACGGTTTGGATTTCGTGAAATTCGAGGGGTTCGAGTGTTGTGGGATTCCGGTGCATAAATTCCCTATTAAAAAAAAACACGTATATTTCTACGTACCAATTTCGGACAATTTATACGTATATTAGTACGTATAAATATACGTGTTTTATACGTCGAAATCGTGGAAATGGTCCACAAATTTGCAGAGCATAAATACACGTATAATTTCACGTAGATTTACACGTACAAATCTACGTATACTTTGTCACTTGGTGGAAATCGCTCCACTGATTTTCAGAGCTCAAATACACGTACAATTTCACGTAGATTTGCACGTACAAATCTACGTGTACGTATATTTATACGTACTAATATACGTACAAATTGTCCGAAATTGGTATGTAGAAATATACGTGTTTTTTTTTAATAGGGTTCGAACGGATCTCTCTTTCTACCATGTGAGTTAGAGAACGAGGTACGATCGATTCGAATCGACTGTTCTTTCGGCATCTCTTTCTATCGTACGAGATTAAAGAAGGACGTTCGACGACATTTCGAAATTGTCGTCGAATGTCCTTCTTTAATCTCGTACGATAGAAAGAAATGCCGAATGAATAGTCGGTTCGAATGTGGTTCGAATCGATCATACTTCGTTCTCTAACTCACATAGTAGAAAGAGAGATCTGTTCGAATTTATGCACCGAAATCCCACTGCAGGGATGAGTAAGTAAAATACCTGAGGTAAATTACACTCGAGTCTCCCAAATGTCAATTTCCCAAATCTCAAGTTCTCCCAAATTTCAAGACATGTTTCTCTCAAATGTCAATTTCCTCTTTCTCAAATCACACTTTTGTAACCACTGCACACGCGTTGCGTTCGGCATCTGATTGGTTGCTATTCGCGCGTAATTTAAAACGCTAAAAAATATTATATTATACACAATACGCATGCGCAATTGATGTGACTATAGAGATAAAGAATGTCTTGACATTTGGGAGACTCGAGTGTATAGAAAAAAAGAATGTCTTGACATTTGGGAGAACTTCCAGCCAAATATGTCTTGACATTTGGGAGACTCGAGTGTACATGGTTTTTTACTTCAGGTATTTTACTTTCCCATCCCTGATCATGGGACGACACGTTGACGCCGTTGATGCATTACTATACTACTCCAAATACTCTATGGTTTGACGGTTTTGTTTTTCAAACAAATAAAACAAACAATTCATTTTTATCGAAAATCGAACAAAACAAAACAACAAAAATTAATATTTCAACCTTGGAGGACGTCAAACAAATAAAACAAACAATTCATTTTTATCGAAAATTGAACAAAACAACAACAAAAATTGATATTTCAACCAGATGGATGAGGACGTCAACGTAAGTTTTTGTTCCTTTTTTGTCATATAGGCTAAATATACGTGAGAGTTCTCTTGGGAGAAAATTCAAAAGAACTATAAGAATGACAAGTGTGTTTGTAGAAACTCTGACTTGAATAAATTATTGTGGAAATCGTTGACACCGTGGTGTAAGGACTTAATTTGATAAATAGGATGGGATATTATAATTACCCATAAGGAAATTCAGCATTCACAGCTCGCACCTTTAGGTCAGAATCGTTTACCCAGTAATATCTTAACTGTGATATCCAGGCAAAGTCATTCACATTTACCACTTTTTCTTTAATCAAATTGTGCAAAACGTCTCGAGCATGGACCTCAATTGTTATCACAGCTTCCAGCATGAGTCTTTGTATATCTGTTTGCTGACCACGCACGAGATTTCGAAGGTCATCTAGCTAGAAATCAATTTAAAAGTTGTATTCTCTGTGGGATATATCAAATCAATTTGTTTGGTTCCTTTATTTCACTCGAAAAGTACAAGAAGTCTGTATCTTTTCGGTCTGTAGATCTACTCATTTTCGATATAAAAGTATATGGTTACAGAATGAAAAGTATTATATGTATCAAACGTTTCTTAAGGGTGTTAGAGTCAAGTTCTAATAATCTAAAAAATCGCTTTCTTCATTTTACTCAACAAATATTACATTTGGAATTTTTTCCCTCGGTAGAATTAATCAGTTTTTAACTAGAATTATGCATACAGAGCGAGAAAATATCTATAGTGCAAATATTTTTTAAGTAAAATGAAAATATTCAATTTTGAAGTTAGATATTGAATTCCTCGTTTTATGCAAAAAGTATCGAAATTAAATATTTTTTCGCTCTATATACAGTCTTATATTTGAAAATAGATTAGCGTTACAAAGCGAAAAAATATTTATCTATAATTTTCATTGAGTAAAATGGAGAATGGAATAGGGTTGTTTCCAAAGTTAGATATATCAGTTATCCAATGAATGGATCTTATAGTTTATAAAATTCTAATTTTAAAAACGCCCATAAAATATGTTTTGCATATTGTTTATTATTTTTAATTTAATGTTGAAATTTGAATTTTCTATCACGATTTCGATTGAAGGGCCACTCTGAAGTCATAGGGGTCGAATTTTCGACCAATCACAGCTTATGTGTCAGTAATTCTCAACTATGTTTTTATCTGCTGATATTTTGTTTTAGTTATATATGTGCATTCTTGATATTAAAATATATAATCTAAATGTTCTAAAATCCAATATTTTAATATCTGGATATTAAGTTTTAATATCAAGATATATCTAAATATCTAGATAGTCGTCCCAGAGTTAAATAACTAGATATTACGGTTTAATATCCGGTTTCCTCTGTGTATGTTTCAGTTCTTTTCCATAATAAATTTGAATCTCCCGCCTTATTTCACTAAAAATCCCAACTAAAACATGGGGGTTCCCGTCTTCAATGTTTATCAGGGTGCCGTTCTATGATTAAAATGTGATAATATAACTTAAAAAGATATTAAAACTTGAATAATTCATAATAGTATTAATAATTATATAAAAAATTGACATCACGTTAAGCTCTCATAACAGTTTTACAACTGATTCTACTTTAACTGGCTCTACCTTAAATTAAATGTATAAAACAGGAAAAGGAGGTGACTTACGTGGGACAACATGACGTCATAATAATTTGCAAGAGTATTATTAATGATCCCGGCTTCCACTTGAGCAGTCCAATATGTTTGTCCGCAACAAAGTACAACTTGACCTGGCCACATATAAACCCACTCTTTCCTTGGGGTAGTATTGACAACTCGAAGAGCATCCCCTATTACTTCTTTAAGTGTATTACGCATTGCGAATTCCACTTGATTTAACCAATTTTCTACGTTTCCACGGGGATAAATAGAAGGTTTTAAGATAACCTCTTCATTCTCGGCTGAATACATTCGGGTGATTTCTAGGTCATCCTCAAATCTTAGTTTCTAAAATTAGATTACAATTTTATTTTTAACTAGAAATATTATACGTATATTATAATTATAATAATATTATACGGGAAAAATTGCATGAAAAATTAATAGAAGGGAGACCGGGGCAATTCAGGACGCGGGGTAATCTGGGACAGTGTGGTTTTAAGGTCAACCTTTGATCTTTCGACTCAATTACTTTTCGAGGCACAGTGGGAACCCTGATTCCCACCTTTTTTTATTAGCAACTTTTTTCTCTAGATTCAATGTTTTTGATGTATTAACGAAAAAGTCTTATTGATATAGTACACTGAAACTCCTATTTAGTTGGTCTCGATTTAGTTGGCGCAGACGTAGCTTAGCATGCTTTATGGTCCCTAGAGCCCACCCATGCAGTGCCGTAACTATCGACCTTGGCACCAGTGCTCTCGCATCATGTTTTAATTTACCGCTGAATGTATCAATCGTCCCCCCGATTGATACAGCACTTTCTGTCCGCGCCTGACATTTTATGACTTTCGATTTAGTTGGAGCTCCCCCGAGCGTCCAACTAAATAGGGGTTTCAGTGTATTTGAAGCATTGTAGAATGTAAAAAAATGATGAAGAACGTATTGCGTAAAATTATAAATTGTTATATTATAAATAAACAAACTTTGAAAATCGTTCTTTTTACGAAAGAATTCATCTTTGAACGACGTATTGATTAAATTGGAATGAAACTTGGTACTCTAGGGTATTTGGGGTCGCTGATTACGAATCTGAAGCCCAATTTGCAAAATTCAAAATGGCGAATCAAATATGCGACCTCAAAAACCACCGGGTAACAAGTTTTATGAAAATCAAACCACTTTTTCAAAAATGTGTCCGCCATATTGGATCCGCCATTTTTAATTTTGAAAATCTGACTCCGGATTCGTAATCAGTGACCCCGAAAACTCCTCAAGATGCATGTAACCGTAAAATTTGTTTTTTTTTTAGAAAAATGTGTGCCGCAAAGGGTTAAAAAAGTGGTGTAACGCAGAGCTAAATGAATTAGGACCAAGTTTGAATATTCACGCTGTTCGAGTTACAAAACCGATAATTCCGGAAGCTATATAACAGAGAAAACTACGAACTATGAAAGTGTGCAATTGACACTTTCTGCTTTATGAGCAAGAGTGGATTCAAACGTTTTGATTTTGTTTCTCTTTCAGGGAACTAGGGAAGGGGAAAAAACGAAACTCAAATTTCTGTTCAGCATGAGAAAGTAGTTAAGAAGGATGCTGAAACGGATTGTAAAAAAGCACTCATAATTACTGAGAAAGAAACTCAAGACACGAAAATTCAGTTTGATCAAAAAATTATAGAGAAGGAATCACTCTCTAGGGAATCGCAGCCACCGACGATGAAATGTATTTAGCGAGAGAGAAAATTCGATCAGACGCAGATGTTTACCAAACGAAACAACAAACCGAAGCAAATAAATTAATTAATTCTGTCTAAAGAGTTCTGAGAAATGAAAACGTACTGCTCGAATTCACACGGATCCATAGAGCGGCAAGAGTGGTAAGATAGAATTTCAAATTTGTGATCTATCATTTCAATTTTTATTTAAAATCATGTCGATTTTTCTCCTATCTATGCTATTAGGGACTGTACTTAAATTACGTAACGCATTTTAAGCCTACTTTAAGACCCCCCCCCCCCCCCCCCTAACAACCCCCAACAACCCCTTTTCCCCCCCCCCCCCCCGAGGCGTAGACTTCTAAAAAATATTGGGGGGCACAAATTTTGCAAGTTCTCCAACTTTTCAGATCTCCAAGTTATTTTAAAAGAAACAAAACGATGGTCGTAAAAATTGGTGTATATCAGAGTACTAATTGATCGGACAATATAATGAGTTTCCAAATATCAATTTTGCTCTCTGAAATATTGGAAGGGCGCGCCCCCCAAAAATTGGGGGAGGCAAAAAGTACCTTGCCCCCATAGTCGCCGCCCCTGCCCCCCCCTTTACTATACGTAATTTTTTATTTCGAAAAATATTATGATATGGGACTTGAAATTAATGGAAATTTCTAGTATTTGTAGCTTAGTATCTACATGCTTTGCAGGTAAAGACTTCTATGTATATAAAAATTCCTAAATATATAATCAATATTTACAAAACATGTATATAGACCTCTCAGAAAAAGAACACTTAAACTATTTTTCCTTAAAAATCTTTCTATATCAAATAATATTTGTTTAATTTGCGAATTTCTAAAAATTACGTAAAAGACTGAAACCCCCCCCCCCCTTCCATAATAAATCGTAACGGAATCTCTTGACCCCTCTCCTCCCTTCGAGCTGTTACGTAATTTAAGTTTGGTCCCTTACACGGAGAAAACTGTTTAGCCCTATTGAAAAAAATGACATCACAAAAAGACGTCTTTAAATGACGTCTTCAAATGACGTCATTTAAAGACGTCATTGGCTATGTCATAAATTGGAACATAAAATGACGTCTTTTTTAAACTGTTTTTATCATCGGCAAAATGAAGTTACGTCATTTTTTTCCAACAAAATAACGTCATTTGAAATATTCACAAAGGTTTAAAATACAAATAACGTCAAATAACAAATACAAATAACAAATACAAATAACAAATACAATAACGTCAAATAACGTCAAATAACGTCAAATAACGTCATACAAATAACGTCATTTTTTTCAATAGGGAAATGACGTTATTTTGCTGGAAAAAATGACGTAATTTCATTTTGCCGATGATACAAAAAGTTTTTAAAAGACGTCATTTTATGTTCCAATTTATGACATAGCCAATGACGTCTTTAAATGACGTCATTTGAAGACGTCATTTAAAGACGTCTTTTTGTGACGTCATTTTTTTCAATAGGGAGTAGATCTCACTGTAGCAGAGACAGACAGACTCAGCTAAGCGGTTGGATTTACTAAACGTTGAGTAAATTTACCAAAAGCGTTTAGTAAATTTTAACCATCCAGTAGTCATTCTTACGATATTTTAACCAACTAAACGGAAATAGTTGCATCTACTATAACAGTTTTCTCCGTGTACTTAAGGTAGACAATATTAATTGAGTAATTAGTTAAACTCTACCTTCATGTTCTCAAAACACTTTCTTAAGTGTGGTTGCACCGCTCGCACGTTTTTAGTCTGAGCGAGAATTTCAAGAAGTTCGTCATCACTCAAGAAAAAAAACCGAGGAAAAAGCATTCGCTTTGTCTCGAGGTAATCAGATAAACCCTTTTGAACTACATCCAACAGACTAATGCACTCCTTTAAACTTTCCAGTAAACTTTTGTCCGGACAGGTTTGTATGATCTGTTAAAAAACAATTTTAAAAAATATTTATCAAAGACCACTTTATTTCTAAGCATTATTAATTAATATTTTTTTGACTACATTATTCTATTTTCAATGACTTTTTCAATAATAGTAAATATGCATGCACAAAACCAGTTTTTTTCATCTTCAAAGTTATAATATAGTAGATGTAAAAATTTATCATTTTTTTTTTTATAAAAAGGAATATTTTCTCACATAAGGACAATCGTAAGCGGTTTTCATAATTCGTCTCCAATTGCGTTCCATCGTATTGTACTTTTTTGCTTCTACAGGTAGTTGTCGACTGATGTCCTCGGACGTGAAAATTGGTTCGAGATACATCCAAGATCTGGGAGAAAATAAATAAGTAAATTCTTTTATTCGGAAGTCGTAGGTTCAAACCTTTCCATATTGTAAGTTTTGTGGAATTTTAATATTTTTTCACTGTAGGATTATAAATATTTCAATTTTTCAAATTTTTCAATACAAAAAAAATGTAAACTTGTTTTTAGAATAGATATTACTTACTTTTGTACATCGACCCAAAGCCCGATGACTTCCTCTACTAGTCTTAATTTTTCATCCCAACTATTCACCTCTTCCTCGAATGTTGCTTTATAAGGGCTAAATCCAATTTGCTGGGTATTCATTATGTGATCATCCAAAAGAATAATAATTTCGTCGGGTATCTTCATAATGTAGGTACCTATTAAATGAAAAAATAAACAGTATAAAATCAACAACCAAAAAATCAAGAAAGAAACTCAACTGTCAAACAAACAACATAAAATAAGCAAAAAACAAAATAAATAGGGTGCACAGTCTTCCTCTTTTTTAGGGGAATTCCCCTTTCTTGAGAGCTTTTCCTTTTTTTTCCTAATTTCCAAAATCTTCCCCCTTTTCCCCTTTTTTAATTAAAAATTTTCTTTTCAGTCAATTTTCTAAATATACACAAAATTATCTTAAAATAGAGATTTAACTTCTATACGTTTCTCTTAATGCAATCTACGAATTCTATAAGTCTATGTGAATTGTAGATTTATAAAAACATTTTTTGGTTCACAACTTTGAGGAATATAAAAATCAACAAAATTAAATTAAAGGATATTTCTGTTTTCCAATATTGTGGGCCAAAAAACTTTAACGTACTTCGCTTAGATTCTTAAATACATACAAGTTACATTAGAAATTCAAGATAAAAGAAATCAAAAAATTTTTTTATAAATTTATATCTCACATAGACTTATAAAATTCGTAGATTGCATGAAGAAAAACGTGTAGAAGTTGATCTCTATTTTAAGATAATTCTGTTCCTCTATTCAGTGGCGTAACTAAAAATTGGAAGCCCCCTCGCAAAAATTTTTAGGAGGTCCTTTTGAAAATAAAAAGAAACAAGTTTTGAATAAATATAAATTTTAAAAATAAAAATTGAAATACTGTGTGAAATTTATTTTTTCTACTCAGTCTAAGAGGCCCCTCGGAGGCCCCTCAGAGGAGGAGGCCTCCCCGCAATGCGGGGTTTCGCTACTACATAGTTACGCCACTGCCTCTATTCCACGTTGTAAATATGTAAAACAATAATTATTAATATTCTTTTTGTGTAGATTTAGAAAATTGACTGAATAGAACATTATAATTATATAGAGATGAATAAAAATATAAAATTTCCTTTAAAAAAACATTTTTTTCTTTTATACTTGTAAAAATTATTGTTTAATCTCTCCCCTTTTTTGTGAAAAAAATTACCCTATTTCCCCTTTTTTGAACTCATTTTACACTGTACACCCTGAATAAAACAAACAATATAAACTAAATAACCAATAAAAACAAAAGACAAAAAGACCATCAAACAACAAACAACATAAAACAAAAATCTTTGAAAAAACAACACGTACAGATATACCAGATACGGTAATACAATAGTAGATAGAAAGGGATAGCGTTTTGGGGATGTAAATCGGCTACTTGAAAGAGATAGAAAAGTTCTATTTCTTTCTATCTTTATACTTCTAGCAGAGTTGTTCCACTATGACTTCGGCGGGTTTGTTGTGAAAAATATCGTGTAATAAAATATTTCCTCGGCACACAATAATTCATCAATAATTATTGATGAAAATGAAATTCCCTAAGCTTAGTAAAGCGAAAATTAGGGAGGGGGTTTTTGATGGACCACAAATCCGACAACTGATGCTGGACTGTGATTTCGAAAAGAGCTTGACTGAACTTGAAAAACGAACATGGTTTTCAGTGAAAGCTGTTATTAACAATTTCTTAGGAAACAGAAAATTCAGAAACTACAAATACTTGATCGATAAAATGTTGGAAAACTTCCAGGAAATGAAGGTGAACATGTTGCTAAAAATTCACATGATGCACTCTCACTTGGACTTCTTTCCAGAAAATATGGGAGCACTTAGTGATGAACATGGTGAAAGATTTCATCAAGATATCGCTACAATCAGAGCTGGGCAAGACCGTTAATCGGTCCGTTAATCCGTTAATCCGTTAATTAACTGAGTTAAATTTTTCGTTAACTGTTAACGGACTATCGGAATTAACGGACTAGTTAACTTCCGTTAACTTCCATTAACTTCCGTTAACCTCCGTTAACTCTCAAAATTTTTTTAAATTTGCACCATATGAACAATTGTCAAGAATAGTGAAGCTTGTTATTTTTAGTAAATAGTACCTAATTATACTTTGCTATTTTTATAAAACATGAATATTGAGTTCAATTCAATTGTTCAATTAATTCTCACCTTTTCCATTTGTTTTCATTTCGCAAAATCTTTGTAATTCTCACAAATTATACACTCTAGTATTCCCATGCCCTTCAAAAGGAAACAAAAAAAGATATTTTATAGTCTTGATACATTTTTGGATGGATACAGGGGAGAGGGGAAATTTTTTTCTTCATATAAAAAATTAACGTTAACGATTAACGGATTAACTTTAACTTCCGTTAAATTTTCGACAGATTAACGGATTAACGATTAACTGAGTTAACTTTCCGATTAACTGTGCCCAGCTCTGGCTACAATCGAGAAGAGGTACCAAGGTAAGTGGAGTGTGAACGCTTTAGCGGACTACTGTTGGAATCTCATGACTGATGAAATAAATGCTCAACATCGTCGAGCATGCAAGAGGAAAAGTTTCTAATCATAAGCAGCGATTTATCATAATTTTCCGACAAGAGCTAACAATTGAATCGTGATGCAATAAAATACTAGACACAGTACAATGATTCGCTTCAAGTACGTGTAAGCCGTCAAACTGGCAACTCTGTAGAAAGAGACAACTTCTCTGCGGAGTATCTTTTGAACGGTAATAGCCTGAACCCTGAATTTTTTTAAATTTCTTTGTAATCAAAAAACAAAGATAATGGCACCAGGAACACTCAAAAAAAATTTTTTTCAGCAAGATATTTAATTTTTTATAAAACCACTTTTTTTCGCGTTTTTTCTCAGTTTTTTCCGATTATCTCGGCAACCGTACAAGATATGAAAAAAACAAGCCCACCGTTGGATTCGGCATTAAAAAACGCATTGAAATCATATATTGCTTTTAATTGAAAAAATTTTTTACAACCTTTTATCTCATGATTTGTGATTTTTCAAAAAAAATTTTGATTAAAAAAATCTCGAAAACCTGCACTGAGAAAACTGTTCAGTAGATCTCACTGTACCAATAGTAAATAATGGACAGACTAATCTATTGGTTGGATTTACTAAACGGTTTAGTAAATTTTACCATTTAGTAGTCATTCTTACTACTGAATGGTTAAAATTTACTAAACCATTTAGTAAATCCAACCAATAGATTAGTCTGTCCATTATTTACTATTGGACAGTGAGATCTACTAAATAGTTTTCTCCGTGTGACGTGCTGGAGAGAAATAGAGGCCAGATTCGGATTAAGCACAAAAAACTACTCTGGAAATGACATATCTCATTCCATGAGCACATAGGTCACATTTTGTTGACCAGTGTAATTTATCGTATAATTTAGTACCTTTATACATTTAGTACCTGTGGCTTTGTACGGCATTACTTCCATTTTCATTAACTCCCAGTCAGACTTCATTTTAGTCAAAGCTCCTTCTATAGCATATTCCTTAAATGCACTTTCAGCGGTTTCTTTAACAATTTCTTCGAAGTTCATTATCCCAGAATGAATAAGATCTTTGAAAGTTAATGCAGACGTCATTGTCATTTGTATACCAGTCCGCTCACTTAGTTCTTCGTAATGTCGAGGTTTTATTCCAGAATTACGTAATGCTTGAATAACACCGACGTAGGGCTTGAAATCTTCAATACGATTCCTTACATCCATCGCTATACTTTCGATTTCTAAGGAAAGTGTACAAAAACCATACATGGACATGGTATATACGTATTGTTCTTTATTCCAGGGTGCACAGTCTTCCCATTTTTTAGAGGAATTCCCCTTTCTTGAGAGCTTTCCCTTTTTTCTCCTATTTTCGAAAATCTTCCCCCTTTTCTCCTTTTTTAAATAAAAATGATCTTTTCAGTCACTTTTCTAAATCTACACAAAATTATCTTAAAAATAGAGATTTAACTTCTACACGTTTCTCTTAATGCAATCTACGAATTCTATAAGTCTATGTGAAATGTAGATTTATAAAAACATTTTTTGGTTCACAACTTTAAGATAATTCTGTTCCTCTAGTCCACGTTGTAAACAAAACAATAATTATTAATATGCTTTTTGTGTAGATTTAGAAAATTGACTAAATAGAACATTATAATTGTATAGAGATGAATAAAAATATAGAATTTCCTTTAAAAAAAAACATTTTTTTCTTCTTTTCTACATGTAAAAATTATTGTTTAATCTCTCCCCTTTTTTGTGAAAAAAATCACCCTCTTTCCCCTTTCTTAAACTCATTTTACGCTGTGCACCCTGTTATTCAAACAAGTATAATGAAGTTAATGGAGTATAATGAAGTTTATGAAGTTAATGGAGTCTTTCGAAAGTTTACCTAGCTTTTAAATTACAACAGTAACTTAAAAATACTTTTAAATAACTGTATCTAAAACCTGTCCGTAAATTACAAAATCGTAATTTTAATGTTACTGCATAATACTTCAGCTATTTACACCGAAAAATTGTTTCGTTGCAAGTTTCGAAATTTTCAGATACAACGTATCGGAAAATTCAGTAATACTTAACTGAAAATTCTGATATGTATTTGTAACTGAAGTGTCCAAAATTTATCTTAAATTTACTAAAAAGCGTCTGAATTTTTCCAAAATTTAGCTTCTTTTTACGAAACATGACCGATTTCATATGAAATCGGGCAGTCTGACCCTGGTGATGTCACGAAATTGTTTGGGGCTAAAATATATTGTTTTCCAAGATAAAATATGAGACAAGTATTTTTTGTTTTTAATCAAAAAATTTTTTTCACAAATTTAGAGCTACATTAATATATTCAGGTGAATTATGTAAAAATTAACGGAATATTTCTTAAAAATATTGTATCTCAGGAACCAATTGATATACGTAATTTAATTTTCTTTACAGGAGCTTGTAAGAAAAACTAAACTCTTTTAAAATCCAAAAAGAAAATTGAAAAAAGTTGAAAATTACCAAAATGGCGTACATTTTATTGAAAAAATAAAATAATAAAAAGTAAATTTTCTCAAAAAGGCCACTTTCGACTTTTTTTTTTTGATTTTTTGTTTAATTTATTGTAATATGATGAAGATATCCTGTGAGTTTCGCTAAACTATTCCTTCTTATAGAAAAACTTATTTTTTGTAAATTAACTTTTTTTGAATATGATATTTGTATAACTATGAAGTTAATGAAAAATGTTGTTGTTTATGCTTTAAGGAATCTAAAATCATATATTTATAGAATACGTACAGTTTTAAAATTCATAAATATAAGATCCATTACATATTAATTTAGAAAATTGATGAAATTATAATGATTTTTGCTGCTCTGTTTTGATTTATTTTACTCCTTACTTTATTAGTTTCCTTCTATTAGTTCAGATTTTTTTGCTTCATCTCCTTCAAGTAAATTGTTACTTATTCTTTCCATGGATACCTGGAGGTATTTGCGATGTATACTGTTATGATTAGTTACATTTGCAACTAATCATTACTTAAAGAAGTCACATCCGGAATCCACAGATGATGCCGAATCCTTTGTTCAAGAAGTGAAGAAGTTTACTAGCGCCATTAATCTAATACTGTTTTCACCAGAGGAAGTTGCCAGTTTTCGAGAAAGTATACATCGCAAATACCTCCAGAAATCATTATAATTTGATCAATTTTCTAAATTAGATTGTGAAGGATCTGATATTTATGAATTTTAAAACTGTACGTATTCTATAAATATATGATTTTAGATTCCTTAAGACATAATAAAGAACAACATTTTTGATTAACTTCATAATTATACAAATATCATATCAAAAAAAAGTTAATTTACAAAAAATTAGTTTTTCTATAAGAAGGAATATAGTTTAGCGAGGACGAAACTCACAGGATATCTTCATCATATTACAATAAATCTAAAAAAAATCAAAAAAAAAATCGAAGGTGGCTTTTTTGAGAAAATTGACTTTTTATTTTTTTTCGAAAAATGTACGCCATTTTGATAATTTTGAACTTTTTTAAATTTTCTTTCTGGATTTTAAAAGAGTTTAGTTCTCCCTACAAGCTCCTGCAAAGAAAATTAAGTTATGTCAATTGGTTCCCCAGATACAATATTTTCAAGAAAAATTCATGTTGATCACATGAAAATTTAAAGAGAAAATTTTGGAAAATGCTCAGAAATGCTTATTGGAATGAAGATATAGTATTTTTTGTCATATTACATACTTGGTAATTCCTGAAAAGTCTTAGCGCAGCGAGACATGGTCTTATGCATGTCGTTTACCATAGTGTCAATCTGGTTTCCATCAATCTGTATTAACGGATTTTCCATCCATAAGACGTACCATTTCTGCCAGTCTATAATAAAAGGTAAATTAATAGATTTTTTTAGGATCGAGTTCAAAGGAAATCTATCCGCCATTTTCAGAAAAATTGATTTAAATATATTGCTTCTCTATAGAGGAAGCTTTGTAGTGGTGACAAAATCCAGTTTCGAAAAAAATGTTTTATTCAATATATTTCAAAGGTGCGATCAATTTTCATTATATATTATTAAATTGTTGGTAAAAATGTGATTACCACTTTAAACGCTCGAGTTTTCCTTACTCAATTTGCCAATCACTCACCTGCAGCTGTGATCCAAAGACTTTGGTAGGGCTCAAACTCCTTCATGAGTTTGTTGAGATGATCAAAAGGAATAACAGGAACGCCAAAAAGTTTTTGTCGCTCATTCAGAAGAAGTCCTTGAACTTGACACTCTTTCATTATTTTCCAGGTCCTCTTTACCTCGATCGCCGTCTCTTGAACTTTACTAATATCAGTCTGCAATGCTATGTTAGTCACATGACTAACCAACTCATCTATTTTCTCGAAGAGGGAGATTTC
Source organism: Synergus itoensis (assembly GCA_904066005.1). Lineage (NCBI taxonomy): Eukaryota > Metazoa > Arthropoda > Insecta > Hymenoptera > Cynipidae > Synergus > Synergus itoensis. The sequence goes on along the minus strand of CAJFCP010000130.1, from coordinate 510,546 downwards.
ATCGAGGATCTGCTGTTTGAAAAACCGCTCTTGTTCACTTTCCAGGAACACGAGTGTTTCTTCGGTCTAGGGAGGGAAAAACAATATTTTTTGATAATATTTTAAAGGATTAATAACAAACATTTTAACATTATTTAACAAATTACATTACATCTTTAAATTTTTTTAAATTCCTTGAAATCTTTTAAATTCGTTGAAATCCCAAGAAATCTCTACATCTACAGAAATATTAAAAAATACTTTTGAAATCTTTCAAAAATTTGTTGAAATATTTCATAATATTTAAAAAAAAAATGCTAATTCTTTGAATTTATTTATAATTTCGTCACATTCTCCATCAAATTCTTTTTAAATCCTTTAAAATTTTATAAAACTAGTAAACCAACACGCGCGATTATTTTTTTTTCCTTCTTACAATTTCAAGTCATTCAAAAGCCAATCAGATTTGCTCTGTTTGCAACAACAATGTATGCCAGATTTTCGAAATATATTTTGTGACACCACTTTTTTTAGAGAGAAATTTCAAAATTTTTCTAAGAATTTTAAGGGATTTTGACAATTTTCAAGCGATTTTTACTAAATTCAAAAGAATTTTAGGATTTCTAAAAGGTTTCGTAGAATTTTTAGAGATTTCAAAACGTTTCGTGGAATTTTAAAGGAATTAATGCAATTTTAAGAGATTTTTAAAAGAATTTTAATGGATTTTGAATGTTGTAAAATTTGGAGGAATTTTAAGGTATTTTAACGAGTTTTAAGAGATTTCTAACAGTTTCTAGGGTTTTAAGGGATTTTAAATGTTTTCGTGGAATTTCGGAAAATTTTAAGAGATTTGAACGTATTGTAAGGAATTTTGACGATTTTTAAGTGATTTTAAGCGAATTCAAGAGATTTTTATGATTTATAAGAGATTTTGTGAAATGTTAATGGATTGCACGGAATTTGATGGGATTTCTAATAATTTTAATGAATTTTCAAGGATATATATAGGAAATATTATCGTAGAATTTTAAGGAATTTCCAAAAGTTTCTGGAATTTTAGAGATTTCCACAAGTTTTAACAGATTTCAAGAGATTTTAATGAGTTTTATGACATTGTACGGATTGAAGGATTTTAAAATTTGTCCAGTAATTTTATTGATGGATTTCAAAAGATTTTTATCACTCAAAAAATTTCGTAGCATTTAAAATGATTGTGAAAGTTGTCATCAAATTTTTAGGGATTTCAAGAGATTTTTCTAATTTTTAAAATATTTTATGGATTTTTAAGGATTTCATGAAATTTCAAGAGATTTTAAGGCGGTTTAAGAGAATTTAGGAGATTTTTATGAGTTTTATAAAAATATTGTGAAAGTTTAAGTGATTTCATGGAATTTTATGAAATTTCTAATAATTTTAAGAAATTTTAAGAGATTTTTCTAATTTTGAAAAAATTTTGTAGAATTTTTTGAGGATTTCTAAAATTTTGTAGATATTTTCACAAATTTTAACGAATTTCAAGAAGTTTTTAAGAATTTAAAGGTATTTTAACAAATTTTTTTTTTCAGAGTTTTTTGTAATATTTTAAAAGGCCAGCAAACCAATATGTGCGCGATTATTTTGTTTTTCTTGTTACAATTTCAAGTCATTCAAAAGCCAATCAGGTTTGCAAAAACAATGTATGCGAGATTTTTGTGACATTTCGTTACATCATTTTTTTAAGGTAGGATCGGATCCAGAGAAGGGTTTGGGGGGAGGGGGCACCTAATAATTACCCTTCCCCCTCCACTTTTGTAAACTGGGCTTTTGGGAGGCAAAGCCACCGTGCCCCCCACCCCTTGGATCCGCCCGCATGGCTCTTGAGAACGTTCTATGGAGAAATTGATCATTTTACTAACTTGCACGTTTATTTCATGAGGAAATCCAATAGCTTCCCACTTAGCCTGAAAATCTTCATCCGACAAGTTCCACCAGAAGTAATCCAAGATATCATACTCTAGTCTGAGTCTTTGTACATTGTCATCAATGGATTTAACTGTTAGAGGGATCGTTTCTATCCATTCGCGCATCTCAAATATTCGCTCAATGTTCTGCGGCTCTTCTTTTAGTCTTTTTCTGATATCAATATACTCCGCAAGATTCTCGTCCAGCTGATCACGTAATCGATCTGTGAACATTCTCAGAAGACACCTGGCTACGTGCCTTCTCTTTTCTACGAGAAATTCCTTTAAGGGAAGCACGCTCACATGAAATGGACCAATGCAGATGGATTTTGGTAAGTTCGATTCCAGGTTTGCTTTCATACGGAAGTGATAAGCTATCTCATCTTTCACCTCCGCTGCAGAGTGCTCCTCCTTCTTATATTTTCTATGATTGAAGAAATGCTATATGTATTTATATTAAGGTGGCGTTTTACAAGATATCCATAAATATACACACATATATATATATATATATATATACAAGGGGGGCTTTGCCCCCCTGCGCGCTTCGCGCGCCTACCCCCC
>CAJFCP010000130.1:485987-507963 GCA_904066005.1 Synergus itoensis | reverse complement strand
TTTGATATTATTATTTAATTTATTGATATTTTGCCAACTTCATTGAATGTATATTTTATATTTTAATTGTATATATTTTATTGGCAACTATATTTATGAGAAAATATAGTAACCATGGTCACTATATTTTATAATTCATTTGAAATTCAATGAAATTGTTGCCAAGATCAAGGAGGTTACGCGTTATAGAATCTTATAGGAGTTTTATGAAGGTCCTATAAGGGTTTTATAGCGGTCTTATTATGGTCTTAGGGGGTCCTATAGGGGTAATCTTATTGGTTCTTTAACAGCGGCGGCGGCGGCCAGATCTTTTTATAATATAACCCTAAACCTTACCTAACCTAATCCTAACCTAACCTTAAACCTAACCCAACCGAACCTAACCTAACCCTAAACCTTACATAACCTAACCTTAAACCTTACCTAACCTAACCTTAAACCTTATCTAACCTAATCTAACCCAACCACGGATTCCTGACACACCGGCGGCGGCGGCGGCGGCGAGATCTTTTTATAATATAGATAGATAGATATATATTTCCAAAAAATTGAATTTGGAGAAGTTTCATGCGCCCCCAATTCATTCGAGTTGGGAAAAAGATTTTTTTTTCATCGAATACTGAGGCACCATTGGCGCAGTACTGTACCGGTTGTTAATTTCTACCTGGACAGTACTGCACGTACCGAACTAAACCTGCCTATATCAGTACTGAACAGCGTTATCATCCCAACACTCAGCCAGATCTGCGCCAGTATTGGGCTTCCAGTACCACGCCAATGTTGTCTAACTCTGGCCAGTACTGGCACCGTACTACGCCGATTGTAAATTTCCACTTGGGAAATAGAAAGAGGTAAGAAATATGAAATTTTTCTGTAATTGTCAATATAAGAGTGACGGAAATATGTAATATAGAAGATAATTGTTGCACTTACTGAACGTAATCGTTAACATCTAAGGCGAAAAATTTCAGGAATTCATTAAATTTCTCCGCATAAGCAATCAGAGGCACAATCGATGCCCGATAAGCAGCAATTAAGCGCTCCCTTCTTTTTTGAACACAATCCTCAAGAAGTCCAACTGAGCTTAGATATAGATCTTGGGGGAATTTGAGACTCGTTAGCAGAAATGGATGGATTTGGTGAATTTGAGAACACTGTATCAAAGCTTCATCGAAGAGGGAAATGATGACTGTCTAAAAAGAAGGAAAACATCATTTTGGAACTAAAAGTAAGAAACAAGAAAAAAGTAGCAGGCAATTAACATGGGTAATCGGTAGAATGGTTTGACCATTAGATCTAATTACACTGGAATTCCTATTCCTGCATGACCGATTACTGATTTAAGTGGAAATCCAAATATGGATGAGGGGTGGTGAAGAGGTGAGAGAGGTACCACGAGCTCGGCAGTGCCGTTGTTAGAAAGTGGGAAGTACCCTATAGCCCTAAGCGGATAAAATTTGATTCTGTTTTCTGTCATGTCGTCTGCTAGTCATTTCTAGTTCGCGCGCGAAAAGCAACCAATCAGACGAAAACTTTCAAAAGTAGCAAATCATATAATCGCACCATACGCGACGCATGCGCATCATCGTGAAGCCCGCGCTGCCCCACGTTGGAAATACCGATACTCACGGCCCTGAAATGTTTACAAATTTGCCAACCCTATATCTGGGACATCACATACCGAGCTGTCGCACGAATGGGGGTTTCAGTGTATTAACCATTTCTTTGATAAATCCCTCAATAGATATATGTTGTACATAACATGTACAGAACCAGATTAAGATAAATAGAGGCTATGGGACTGATGCTGATCAATTTTTCGAGGCTCAACTCATCTTCCCCAGAAAGAATTCCAAGTGTTTTAAATTCAGTAAAATTGAAAAGAATTTTATTTTTTATAATTTTAATTTTTAAAATTTTATTTTAGATAAGAGGCAAATTTAATACAATTATTATATATTATAATAGCAGAAGAAAAAGTTTTTTACTTTAACCAGAAAAGCTATTTTTCCCTTTATTAGTTACGTAAAAGAAATCAAAATTTGATATTTAGAACTCAGACCGAAAATTTATGTTGACCTGTGTAATTGAATTTACAAAAATTTGAAGCAAATCAAAACAGTTAATGAAAAATTCAAATGAATTAAAAATAATTCAAAAGAAATGGAAACAACGAAAAATAAATAAATAATTTAACAGAATTCAAATAATTCCAAGTGAATTCAATAGAATTGAAAGGAATTTCAATAAAATTAAGGGGTTAGGCCACTCTAGAATTTTCGAAAAATCGATTTTTTTTTTGTTTTAAATTGTCCCTTAAGACCTCAAAAATGATGTGCCAAAAGATTATAGTCGGAAAAAATTTCTAAGTACACGGTTTTTGAATTTTAGTACAAGGCCCCCTGGTCTTTTTATCGATACTTCTGTGAAATTTAATTTTTTTCACCTGTATAATGCCGCCATTTTGAAATGAATCGCTTCAAAAAAAATTTTGTATACAGTTTATATATATAATAAATATCCTTAATTGGAATCTCGATTTATTTTGTAGTATTTCTAGAAAAAAAAATCCTAAAAAAGCCTATTTTTTCGGCCTCTAGAGTGGCCTAACCCCTTAAAAGATTTTAAGTAAAGAAGAAAAAAATTAAGTGTGAAATTGTATCAATTAACTTTTGTGCTCATTTATTGAGCAACATTGTTTTCTGGAAGCAAATCTGTATACTCTAGTTTAGCTTTTTATAAGTTATACTAACATTAGTTGGTGTGGGTTTTATGTACATGTATTAATACAACATATACATACACTAATAATGATATTATTTTTTTTATTCTCTATATGCCGTGTGGTACTGAGTACCGAACGGCTTGGTAAACAGGCTCGGTCTTAGCTTTTGTGGCGCCCCTGTGCGAAATTTTGATATAAAAATAGAAGTATTATAGAAATAAAAGTATTATAAAACTATAAAAAATCGTGTTAAAAATCCCCTGTGTAATTCCTTTTACAGTGCTGGACGTGAAAATTTACCGAAAAGCCACTATATCCAAATTTCACCACAACTTTCGGTAACGGTTACCAAGCACATTTTCTCCGTAATAAACTTCGAAAATTAATAATAATCGTAAAATGGAAATAATATCCACAAGAAATTTACACATGTCCAATTAAAAGTTTCCAAATTCAATAAAAGTATATGTATAAATTTTATATGTATATTTATCCAAAGATTTATTAAAAGAGGATTCACCTCGAAAGAATTTGGATCGGTGGAATAAAAGGCGCCGCCGTCATTCATTTTTATTTCTACATTGAAGATTGGATTCGCTCGACATTTAAATGGAGATTCCACTAAGTCTTCACCCCATTCGAAATTTTTTTCAAGGGTAAGTAAGCACAATGCTGGAGATTCCAACATCACAAGATAGAGCGACATGGAATTTTCCACCAAATTCCGAAGCGCATTCTGGAAAAAGAATAATTTACTTTAATAAAAAAAATTGTTGTTATTAAATGATTTAATTAACTTTAATTTCCCGTGTAGAAATTTCCAAACCTGGCCCAGATCGGTGATGAAACGCCCGGCCCAATCGGGCCCCGATCCGGTCAGGTTTGGCCAGGTCTGGGCCTGGTCGGGCCGTGTGTTTCATACCCGGTCTGAAATCCCCCGATCTGGACCCAATCGTGGCCAGATACCCCAATCTGGGCCCGATCGGGGCCACAGTAAAATTTCTATTCGGGTTTCGTTTTGAATTATAAATTATGTATTTTACAATTTAAGGGATTCATCAAACATAATAGGGTAATATGACTAGAGACCAGTGGCGTAGATAAGGAAGGGGATCAGGGGGATCAATCTCCCCCATGAGTCTTTTAATATCACGTTAGAATTAAGAAAATTACTCTGTTCCATGTTTATTCATGTTTATACTTGAATTTTTTACCAAGTCATATCCCCCCCATCGAAAAAAGCTTTCTACGCCACTGCTAGAGACCCCTATTTTACGCAAAGCGCATAATCGCATAATGTCTCAGAAGTGAATATTAATCGTAATCTTCGCGATTTATTGAATTTCAAAGTTAAATAAAGAAGATTTCGTCACCGCATAAAAACACATAATATTTTTTCATCGCATAATTTTGGAAAATTTCGATTTTTGCATGGAAATTTTCTTTTTAAGGCCATGTGATACTTTGAAAATTTTTGTATTTTATTGATTTTCAATTTACCCAATTATTCTCCCACAAAAATGAATATTTCGCCGAGAAATTTTAGGGAATGATAGAGAACACTGAAACGGAGGTTTATTGACTCCGTTTAGTTCAAATCATGAAAAAAAAAGTTCTTTCATGCTAAAATCTGTAATGCATTTGTCACTTTGAGGTTAGGTGCAGTGAAGTTAGGTGAAGTGACAATAATTACTTTTTTCTCATTATTTCAAAAAATGAGAGTCAAGAAACCTCCCTTAATATACTTTATAACACATCTGAATTCATTTTTTTTTAAATATTTATTTTTGTGGACAAATAATTGGGTAATCTGGACCTGATTTACCCCGTCTCAAAAGTATCACATGGCCTTAATTTACGTAAATTCAAAAATCTTAATACCCCAACGGGCACGAAATTTAAAGACGTTTTTAGGACGTAAAGTTTAAAAGCCCTTGTTAGAACGTCCAAAAAAACGTCCTAAGTCGAGCCAAAAAACGTCCAAAAAACGTCCAATGTTCCAAAAGCGTCCTAAAAAAGTCTTTGAAACATTGTATATTTTTAGAACGTCATTTGGCCTGACTTAGGACGTTTTTAGGACGTCCTAAAAACGTCTTGGAACCGGGGCCGACGGAACGTATTTTTTTTAGCGTGGGTATTGATCGACCAGGGTTTGGGGGGGGGGGGTGTTTCATAATTTTGTAAATAAATCAAGTATGTCGAATATAAAAATTTAAAACAACAGTAAATTTTTCGGATTTTTTACTGAAATTTAAGTGTGGGTAATTACCCACCCTAAGATTTTTAGGGTGGGTAGTACTACCCACCATACCCACGTCTTCCGCCGGCCCTGCTTGGAACATTCGTGCCCACTGGAACATTTTAGAATAATTTATTGATTTATTACACTACTAAACAGAAGTTTGGGTTCGCCTGTTTTTCGATGATCGTTCTCCTAAATTTAATTACACGAAAGATCACATTTTTTCTTTTAAGTAAATTAAAAGTTATCAAAATGAGCCCAGGACGAAGTTACTTTGTCAATTTTTAAAAATTGCAAAGAACGTTAGATCTCAATGTTTTGTAAAAATATCAATAACTTTCAAATAATGAACATTTTTTTAATTTCTTGAACTTATCTTAAAAGTAGATTTCTACAGAATCTGCTAGAGTTATTTAAAAAATTGCACAATTATTTCTCTGCATTGTACAAGGGCTCAAATTTGGATTTGAAATACGTAAAAAGTTCAATATTATCTGATCAGTAAGAAAATAATAATAAAAATCAAATGAATGTAAATTTTAATATAATTTTGCAGAAACATCATGATTAATGATTTTTTATATTTTATAAACATATTTTTCTCAGTAGGGGGCTTTCCATAAACCACGTGGACAGTTTTTCACAACTTTTTGACCTCCCCTTCCCCCATCGTGAACAGCCGTGGAAATTTGGTGAACACCCCCCCCCCCTCTCAGTTCACGTGGACATATTTTATAAAATATAAATAATATATCCATGTGGATTCTAGCCCGACCCCCTCGGCCCCCCTCGAGGAAAAGTGTGGAATTTTTCCATACCCCCCTCTCCTCTAAACTGTCCACGTGGTTTATGGGTGGCCCCTAGGAAAAATGTTCAAATATTTCCAAATTTTCACGTCAACTTTAAGTCCGGCACAATAAAAAGTAAAAAATGTCAGATTCTATAGAAAGTTATCTTTAAAATAAGCTCCAGAAATTAAAAAGATTTTCATTATTTCGAAAAGTTATTGATATTTTTATAAAACATTGAGATGTGACGTAATATTTATGCCAGTATAGAATATTTAAATATTTAAATATTTAAATATTTAAATTTAAATTTGCTCAATTTCGCATAATCCAGATTTTGAAGCAGAAATTTGCATAATAATATTAATAATCCATTTTTCTTCGCATAATTTAAAAATTTTCAAGAGCAGAAAAAATTGTCTCTAAATATGACTAATATGGGTGTAGTGATTGCGATTGATAATGATTGGCCACTTCTCGATAATCACATATATATATTATGTATATTAAGAAACATATAAAATAAAAATAAATAAATCAATTATAAAAATAAAAAAAAATTAAATTAACTAAAAAAAAATTTATTTATTTTATATAAAATAAATAAATGTTTGTGAATATGTAACTAATATATTTCAGGTTCTCAGACATCACTTTAAATAACTAAAAATTAAAATTAATTGTTCGTAGTAGCTAATCGTAAAGGAAATTATAAGGAATCCGATAAATATAATGTCAGGCTAACATGTTCTAAGTAGTATAAGACGTTTTATGTCAGCCATTGAGCGACAAGTAGTATAGGTCAATACACGTTAGGCATTGTTAGATAGTTGGGATAAGTAAATGAAATATAATTCTTTTTCTTATCCTTTTTATCAATTCTTCTTTTTTTTTTCTCATTTTTTTTTTACTAAATAAAAAACAAACTCTAAGTATGTAAATTACGAAGTAAAGATAAATTCTAAATTTAAAAATTCAGTCAAAAAAAATCGCCAATAAAAAAGATTCACGTCATTGTAAAGATATTTTAACTGTGAACATTTTTTCCATTCATAGTGTTTCACAAAAAATTTATTTTAAAAGTTATGAACAAATAACGGTAAAAAAACAGGGTTATCGACATGAATTTCACATCAGTGAACTTTCAGTTGCTGCATCTTTTTTAAAAATAAGTTATTCAAATGTTTTAGAAAAATCAGGTGAAATCTTTAACGTGTTGTTTAAAAGTAGGCATTATTAAAATATTAAAATTTTAAGCGGACTTGGCTCAAACTTTTTTTGCGTAATAGGAGTGATAATTTTTGTAAAGTTGTAATAAATTATTAAAAACCATAAAAAATGTATCTTATTAAAAAACACATTTTTATAAAAACTCTAAAATAAGGAAAAATAGGTTGAATGTGAAATAATAACAAAAAATTCCGAAATAAAATTTTACAAATACCCCCCTTAGTTTTCGAGGGAATTTCCTGAATAAGGATTGATATTCTATAAAAGGTAGAAAGATTCGGGGAATAATTATCCATTTTACTGATCCGAAAGGGAGCAAAATTCATAAATAATAGTTATTATTGAACTTCTAATTATTTGAGGTGAGGTGAACCCACAGGTTATAAATTGTTGTTTAAACATCACCCTCAACCCACCCACGCAGTACAAACAGCTTCTATGAACGTGGAAATGTAAGGCTAATATTTAACCATCGTATCCATAGAGTATAATTAATAGAGTATTAATTAATAATTAATAATTAATTATTATCCCCTAATAATTAAAAATTTGATAAAAAATACCAAATTATTAAATTATTCCAAGTTTTTAAAATTTAAGTTTGCCAAATTATAAAATTGCTGAAAATTATTTTAATTAAAATAATTATGTAAATTTTAAAATTATGTAAATTTAATTTCACATCATAGCACTGTAACTTGCTGCATTTTTTAAAAAGATAAGTTAAAATAGATGGAAAAAATCTGGTGACATCTGTTTTATAGGTAAGCGTTATGAAAATATTAAAATTTTATTAATTTTCACTTATATAATTAATTATATATAGGAAGGTGCCACCTCAGCTTCTAATAATACTATAAAGCTCTATTAAAGCTTGAAATACGTCAAAAAATCCAAATAATTGTTATACATGTAGAATAAAGTGCCAACATAATTCATTATTAATAATTATTGTTTTACACATTTTTTTCCTTGGCGAGAAGAAAGGACTCCCATATATTTTTTGCCAGATGAGGAGGATTTGATTGAGTAAAGCAAAAGAAAAATTAAAAGTTGAAAGCGTAGGTAGAAAAAGAGGTAGGTACTAAATGGAAACCCTGTATCGAACAATAAATACTTGGAACCCTTGGAGAAGATCACTTTCACTTGTCGGTCTGAGACCACCAGAAAAAAGTCCAAAAAAAAAATAAACATTAATAATGAATTATGTAATTAATTTAGCACTTTCTTCTATTTGTATAACAATTATTTGAATTTTTTGACATATTTCAAGCTCTAATAGGGCTTTCTAGCACTATTAAGATCTGAGATGGCACCTTCCTCTATAATTAACTGCATAAGTGAAAAAATTAATAAAATTTTAATATTTTCATGATGCCTATCTTTAAACAAGATATCAAAGGTGTCACCTGATTTTTTTCACACATTTTAACTTATTTTTTAAAATGATGCAGCAAGTGAAAGTTCATTGATGTAAAATTCATGCCGATAATCCTGCTTTTTGACCTTTATCTGTTCATAACTTTTAAAATAATTTTTGTGAGAAAAACCATGAATGGGAAAAAAGTTCGCAATTAAAATATCTTTACAGTGACGTTCATCTTTTTTATTGACGATTTTCAGGGATTTTTGATTTTTTTCAGGGACAAACATTTAATGATAATTGGAGCTGTTGACCTATACATTTCTTTTAGATTCATTTTAACAATAATTTAACTTGGTTTTCAAGTCTCGCCCACAATTCGATATCAGAATATATCACATTTTATCCATGACTTATTTTACGTATATTTGCCTTTAAAAATGCGTAATTTAATAATTTGCACTGTTAAAAATTTTTGCAAAATTAATATACTTTTAATATACATTTTGTAGTCATTTGCATATACCGTAAATTAAATTTAATATACTACCATATGTTTTAGAATTAATATAAAACCATATTAAAATTAATATAGGGTATATTAATATTAATATAAGATATATTAATATTAATATAAAGTATATTAATTTTAATATGGTTGTATATTAATTCTAAAACATAATGGTATATTAAATTTAATTGACGGTATATGCAAATGACTTAACTCACAGTATATTAAATTTTGATCAGTTTGTTTTAACAGTGTGGGCATTTAAAAAACTCGGTATTTTTATTTTTCGTCAATCTGTGTGTTCGACAGAATAGGTATTTGAAATGCAAAATGCCATTTTTTATTTTTTATTTTAAACAGAAAGAAGAAACCCATTCTGGGGGGTTTCTGCTTTAATGCATAAATTCTGATTCTGTACAAAGAATTCTGTTGCGAAGAACAATAATTATTCTTTAAGAAATTTTACGTAATTATAATTTATAATTGACTTTGGAAATGAAATTGAACATTATTAAAAATAATTCATTATTAAAAAATTCATAAAAAATTCAATTTTTGATATAAAGTGGAAATATTTTGGTTTTGTACTTGCAAGATAGTATACTTTTAAGAAAAAAATAATTTATAATGATCCGTCGAAAAAACCATATTTATTTTGATGATTGAAGTGAGTAGTTTTGGTGAACGGGTTAAATAGAAAGAAGAAACTCATTTTGCATTTTCCATCTTAAATAAATTTTCAACCTATTTTCCACTTAAAATACCATTTTCCATTTTTTTTTGGTTCTTCTCTGGATAAGTTAGATAATCATAGATCAACAAACAAAAATTCTGGGGGTTTTCTGCTTTAATGCATAAATTCTGATTTTGTACATGGAAAAGAACCAAAATATTCATTTTTGACTTATAAAGTTTGCTTTTGTCTGTTTTACGTCGATAAGTAAGTCCTGTAGTTTTTGGGTTGATTGCAATCAAAAATATGTAATTATTTTTTAACAAAAGTGACTCAAATGTATAACAAAAATTCGTGTAATAGTAATTTACAATAAAATTATGAGAAAGAAAAGCAAAAAAGTTAGTTGCGTAAAAGAAATCAAAATTCGATATTTAAAACTCGGAAAATTCGTGTTTACCGGTGTAAAGTCGAAGACATGTATGCCTTATTGCGCAAGGAATAATAATTATTCTTTAATTATAATTATAATTTATAATTATAATTAATAATTAATTATAATTTATAATTGACTTCATTTAAAAATAATAAAAATCCATTTTGCATTTTTTACTAACCTATTTTCAAATATGCATTTTGCACTTTTCATTTTAAATAGATTTTGTAAACCTATTTTGCATTTTACATTTTAAATACATTTTGAGCACCATGGTTCTCAAAATGTATTTAAAAAGTAAAGTGCACTTTACCCAGCTCTGGTGTTCGATAATTTGTTATTCCCTTTGAAAATTGTAAAAAATATTATAATATACGCTATCCAGTAAAACCTTCATAAAGCAGACATAAAGTGAGCAATTTGAAAATGAATAATGCTTGAAATATTGTAATACTGAATTCAATTTTCTGACCTGCATAAGAAGAGTTGCAAGTATCATAAATCTTTTCAGTTTCATAACATCGTAAACTTCATGAATCTTCTGCTCAATATTAAACCATCCTTTTCCAACGTCTCTTAGACACAATCTCACAGATTGTACAATTTTTTTCAACCACGGTTCCTTCAAATACTTTAATAAAGTAGTCACTGCTTGCATCTGCTGCGCTTGGAATTCGCTTAGGCTCAACGATTTTCCGTGATTTGAAGAAAATAGACACATGTCGGATACTTTAAGGCACTCACTCACAACGGAAGATACGGCTTCGTAAATCTCCACACAGACATAAAGTGTTAGCCAATGAAAATAATCTCGAGTTTTCTGAAAAAGTATATAAAATGGAAAAATTTTGAATTTTTAGACTATGAGCTTTGATTGCTCCATTGCTTAATTAACAGTGGCGTAGCTTACTCTGGGGGGACTCTGTATCAAAATTTGTCAGGGGGCGCTGATACCCTTTTAATTTTTAATTTTTCATTTTACGAATTTTCGTTAACAAACTCGGGGGCCCCGTATCATTGATACGGCTAATACGGCGGTAGCTACGCCCCTGTTAATTAACGAGATTTTATATTGGACTCATTTATCACAAACTAAAAATCTACAGACACACAGACAGACAAACACATTCGTAAAAACATGTTTTTCGGGTTCAGGGGGTTCCAAAACGTGGACATTTGACAAAAAATGGGGGGTCAAATTTTACACAAATCTAATACCTTCGCTGATGAGAATGTAAAAATGTCAGATTCTATAGAAAGTTATTTTTAAAATAAGCTCCAGAAATTAAAAAATGTTCATTATTTCGAAAAGTTATTGATATTTTTATAAAACATTGAGATGTGACGTAATATTTATGCCAGTATAGAATATTTAAATATTTAAATATTTAAATTTAAATGGCGCAATTTCGCATAATCCAGATTTTGAAGCAGAAATTTGCATAATAATATTAATAATCCATTTTTCTTTGTATTATTTAAAGATCTTCAAGAGCAGAAAAAATTGACTCTACTCATTTATTATGAATTGATTGTTTTTAGGCTCATACTGAAAATATCAGATGGCACAGAAACCAAGAGACACAACAGACTTTCACATCGCCGCGCCGGCGTCGCCTAGAGCAATCGATCATCTTATATTTTCCAACATGTCGAACAGTAATTGAAAAAGACATTTTTGTATTGCAAAAGTTTTAATGGCGTAATATATATACAGGGTGTCCCACCACCTATGAACAAGCCGGTACTGGGTGATAGAGGACAAAAAAAGAAACAGAAAAGTCCTCTGGCAAAATTTTATCTGGGCCTTAGTTTGGGCACAGTAAAGCTTCAAAGTTGGGCATAATGAACCAATCAGAAGCGAGAAGTGAACCGCTGAAGTGAACCCCCATCACGCACACTATCTTAACTCTAATGAGACAAACAAGTGGTTGCTAAAGCTCGCTTCACGCAGCTTATAAATACAAAAACTTGGTGGAGGGGGAAGAGTAATTATTTCGTGACCCCCCCCCCAAAGCCCTTGTCTGGATCCGCCCCTGGAGGGAAATTTGTCTGAAATTCAGGGAAAAGTTAGGGAAGTGTCAGGGAAATGATAAAAATGAATTTTGTGGCCACCCTCACTCAGAAAAAAGTTTGTTTGAATCAAACAAACGTATCATTGATATAGGGTCAATCAAAAAATATCTTAGAATTAAGGAATATTTAAATTCCTTGAAATCTTTTTGAAAATTTCAGAATTTCTTTCAATTTTTACAAGCTTCTTAAAATTCTTGAAAACTTCTTAAAATTCAATAAAATTCTACAAAATCTTTTATAAATCATAAAAATCTTGTGAGATTCTTTAAAATTTCAATCAAATCCTTTAAAATCACTTTTAAAAAATCAAAATTTCTTAAAATTCTTACAAGCCTTTTAAAATACTTTAAAATTCCACGAGAATATTTATAATCCCTTAAAATTTCTTAAAACTCTTGCAAGTTTCTCAAAATCCTTTATAATTCCATGAAAAACTTTTAAATCCTTTAAAATACGTAAAAATCTCTTAAAATTTCATGAAGTCCTTTAAAATTCCACTAAATCTTTTAAATATTATAAAAATCTCTTGTAATCCCTTTAAATTCCTAGAAACTTCATAAAATCCTTTAAAATTATAGAAAATTTCTTGAAATCTCTCTCTTTATAATCTTTCGAAATCCTTAGAAAGTTTCTAAAATCTGTTAAATAAATGTATAAAATCTATATATGGGCCATTCCACAAAAAAGTGTCAACTCTTTGAAAAAGGCTCTTTTCTCATAAATAAACATTTTTTTTTAATTTTAAGTATACTAAGTAACGGATTAAAACTGATTCTTTGTAGACACCTAATTTAATTTTAAATAAAAATAAACGGTTTTCAACAATTCCCTCCTAAATACCCGAAACGTCAGTCCCTAGGCGTGAAGCTCACGTCAGATTACAATATTTGAATACCTATATTTTAAAAACCATTGAGTCAATAACAAATTAACTTCAATAAGACTACTCATGATTATACATATTATAATATTAACAACTTTTCATCTTAAAAAAAAAAAAAATCAATGTTTTATTCCAAGTCAACATGGTGAAGCCAACTTTACCCGTCAGTCCCTAGCCGCTCAAGAATTTTGAATTTACGTGCTGAAATTAATGAGTGAGTGAACGGTAATTTTTTTTTTCTAAAGTTGGTCATGTACTTATCCGCAGGAACCAATCACTTTTTATCCGCCATTTTGTAAAACAGTGCTATCGTGAAAGATGTAGCGAGTGGATGCGTTTTGCCAGTCACTTAAGTCAGTCCCTAGGTAAGTAATTTTATTAATAATTAACATTTTTTTTGTTTTTTATTATTATTAATTATTGATAGTTTGATAGTCTCGTTCAATAGATAACGTCAGAATAGTGATTATTTCATTTCAAGCAGCGTATTGTTTAATTTAGTACCTAAATCGTCAGTCCCTAGCTCGTCAGTCCCTAGATATGAATGCAACTAGGGACTGACGTTTATTTCATTTTTACTTTTAACTTATACTAAAAACGTAAACAAAAGTTTGCTTGTTATACAAACATGAATTTAAGTGGTTTTTTTTTATTTCAGACGACATGGCGCCTAAAAATAAGTCGAATGCAGCCGAAAAAAAGATAGCTTTGAAAAAGTCAATATCTGCTAAGGCACGACTGGAGAAAATTAAAATTAAATATTTAATATATTATTAATATTAATTAATTTATTATTAATATATTACATTTAATATAATATTTAATATATTATTTAACATATTATTAAATAATTAATATATTATTAAAAATTAAAATTAAATATGCTATTGACGTTTATGAAAAGTGAGAATTTTTTTTTACTACCTATTAAATACGGTTATTACTTATAACATAAAACACAATGGTAAAACAAAGCTTAAAGCTTCGTGAAAATTTGATTAAAATAAATAAATTTAAATTTTATTGTTTATCTTAAGATTAATATGTTCTTATTTTAACATAAGTAACAAATAAACATAATGAAATATGTTTAAATGCTTGTTTTATTACTATAGTTAAAGTTTATCATCAGTCCCTAGCCGTACTCGTCAGTCCCTAGATGCCATAGTTTACAAAACCTTAAATTTCTCATAAAATACTAAATTAACTGACTGGCCCTTTTAGTTATGGTGTAATACATTAGTCACTCACCATATACACCATATAGGAACCTAGTAGGACCTAAAAAATGATGGTTGCAAATTTTACCCAAAAGTTGACACTTTTTTGTGGAATGGCCCATATGCAATACGACAAAAATAACATAGTTAGCATAAATATCAATTTATATTTTCCCTGACAACTACTCTCATTTCCCTGACATTTCCCTGACTTATCTGACTTCCCTGACATGTGGCCACCCTGTTAATTCTACAGAGGGAAAAAATTCCAAATTTAATATTTGTTGAGTAAAATGAAGAAATCGAATTTTTAGATTAGAACTTGGCTCCAACATCCTTAATGAGGTTCTACCGTAAAACGAATTAACGGTCAGAAAAGGATGAAACTTGAAACATAGTTAGTTAAATGCATAAAAAATAATCAGTCAAATTTTTAAGATTCTGGGGTACCTAGGAGCTAAGATATTTTAATAAATATTTTCCGTCATTTAACATGTACTCTTATGGAAAACTACCTTTTCATTGCATTCAATTACCCACCACACATTTATTAACGGTCAAATATCGATGAAATCTTTTATAATAGTGAGAAGAATATATAAAAAACATTTTTAGCTTATAATATTGTTAGAAGGGTACTTGTAAATCAATGAAAATGTAAATAAATGTTACAAAAAACATGATGTTGAGTAGGCTTGGCAACACCGCACCCAAGTATACGTTAGTAGGTTAAAGATGTATGTGTGCGTCTACTTGCATTCACACTAAAAAAAGCGAGGCGGTGTTGCCACATCAACTACCTCGTGAGTCAAATTCACGAAATTTTTTGTTTTGACTAGCTATGTACCGGTAGAACTTCCTTAAGGCTGTTGAAGCAACAGACCCCTCCCTTAATTCGCCACTTGATATTTGCTAGCGATGATAATGTGCCCGCGGGGCGGGCAGATTTTTTTAATAGTATTCTAATGTTTTTTACCTGATTTTCTGCACAAAAAAAAAAAGAAGACAATAAAACCAGAAAGATTCTTACAAAAAAATGAAGCATCCCAGTTTCAAAGACTCTTTTTTGTGGTTTAATAAACTTCAGATCTTCTGGTACCCAGGAAAGAAATTGAAACATGTGCGGACACTTTCGTATTATCTGTCTCCACTTGAGATCAAGCATCGTCCGCCTGTAATCCAGGCAAATCTCCTCCATCACCTAATGAGTTACTTTATTAGAAAATGAATAAACATTTCCTGAGGGCCCCGCCCTAATAGCACATTCTGTTCCTGGAACGTCCCAGGAACAGAATGGAACAGAATGTGCTATTAGGGCAGTAAGAAGGCTTGAATAGAATAGGATTGAAAATTGCAATTACTTTAAATACCTGATTTTCCCTCAGTTCTCTTATATCAGAAACCGTATTAAAAAGAAGCAACTGCTATCCGTATTAACCAGGGCCGAATTTACTCTCAATGCCGCCCTAGGCCACTGAAAAATGTGCCGCCCTTTCTACAAATTTTATTATAATTCCATGTACTATAAACAGAGGAGTGATTATGTAACTTTTCACTTCAACTTTCACTTTCACCTTCACTTTTTTGTTTCCCACTTGAAATTTCAGACTTCTACTCTGACGAACATTTTTTATTTATAATTTAAGAATATGAAACAAAGTTTCAAAAACCAAAAACAAGGCGTTTCCCGTATTTTTAAGGGATTTCAAGTGACTTTAATGAATTTCAAGGAATTTCATATAGAGACTTTAAGTAATTTTAGGAAATTTCAAGATATTTTAAGGAATTTTATTTGATTGTATGAAATTTCAAAGCATTCTTAAAGGAGTTCAAAAGGGTCAAGTGATTTTAAGAAATTTCGAGGAATTGATTCTAATATTGAGGAAACCAAATGAAATCCCTTAAAATCCCTTAAAATTACTTGAAATTCTTAAAAATTTTGTTAATCTTCTGTAAATGTCTTAAAATCATTAAAAATATATCAAAATCCCTTAGAGTTCATTAAAATCTCTTGAAGTACCTTGAAATTTCTTCAAATTCCTTCAAATTCGTTAAAATCAGTTAAAATGTTTTAAAATTTCGTGCAATCTCTGAAAAAAACTTTTTTGCAATCCTTTAGAGTTTCTTAACATTTTTTTTAAATCTTACGAAATTTTTGGAAAATTCCGAACAACATCTGGTAAATTTTTGCTAAGTAAATACATAAAAATCTGGAGTTTTGAGAATTTCGGAAATATTTTTTGATATTTTTCGTCAGACTATGTAGACGACTAAAAATTCAACCCATCAATACCGAATAATTGTAAGCGGTTCGCATATTTATTTCTTATTTGTCGTTTTCATGAAAAACTTGAAAAACTTGAAAACTTTGAATTTTGAAAAACCAAGTGGAAGTGGAAGTGAAAAATTACATAATCGCTCCCCAGGTCCTCACTGGAAGTGCTCCCTCTGTAAGTGTGCTGCGAAAAATAGAGCGCGAAAAAGAAAACTGTGTTTTTCAATAGTAAATATTTTTTTTATCATGTTAATATTCTTCAAAGAAAAAAAATTAAATTAAAAAAATACTTCCAGCAGCCGTGCCGCCCCTCAAAATTTGCCGCCCTAGGCCCGGGCCTTTTTGGCCTCTAGTATAAATACGGCACTGGTATTAACACACTTTGAAAAATATAATTTTACAATTTACTGAAAATTAGTAAATTATCTATTATTACTACATGTATGTATAATTTTTAGTCGTGTGAAAATTTATTTCATCTACATTTCATTCCAATTTTCAATTTATTTAAGGTAACTAATTTTTTTAAATATATAAATTACATATACTTGGAATTTAGGTATCACAAAATGTATTGAACTTAATTCAGTTCATTATTCAAATTGAGGATAATACATTACATATAAAACCAATTCAAATTTCTTGAATTCAAATCACTTGATCTATCCGCAGTGCAAAATTGAATTCAACTGAATAGATCCTTCCTATCTTATATTCAAAAGTGGACAATTCAAACAATTTTATGCGCACATTTCGTGAATGAATTAGACTAAATTAAATACACTTCAAATCTATCCTGATTTATGGAATACGAGAGAGATGTCATTCACGATATGTGAATAGCCGGAAATTAGATTTTTGAGATAATCAATTATATTTTTGTACATTGAAGACTAAAGGGAAAATCTGGTATTAAAATTAATAGAATTATCTCTACTTTTACGTTAAAATCTTAAATTTTTTATTTCATTCTATTAAAGCCTTCTTACCGGGGCCGGCGCAGTCTATATTTTTGAGGTATGGAATTTTATTTTCCGCGGCAAGGGGGAGTAGATAAAAACATTTAAAAAAAAATATTTTTATCTAAAATAAAAATAAAATGGGTTATATGAAATATATTTCTTGCTATCTTTAACACATAAAAAAGGTTTTTCTTCGTAAATCGTTTCTAGAGATGAACTCATATTTAATATTTCGTCAATAATTCGTGCTTTTCCAGACATCTTTCAAGGTATAAAATTCAATACCTGGATTTGATTCAGGCATGGAATTCTCCATGGCATCCCTATAGGGCGATGTAAACAGTGTACTGCTCACGCCGCCCTAGAATTTCCTGGGATTTCTTTAACTTACCGCAGAAATCTTTTGATCGTTGAATTTCAGAGAACCTTGTATGAGAGCCAAATTAACTATGGATTCTTTTACCTCTTTTCCGAAAATCGGTAGACCATCAACATTCATACAGTCCAAGAATAAGTTGTATCTATGAAAGGTACATTTTTATTTCTATTTTTATATTATCTTTGTAATATTGTTCTGCAAAATATAATTACACGTGTCCTTTCATAAGTCAGTGATATTAAATAACAGCTCACGGATCATAAATCAGAGATCATAGGTAAAAAGTTACAGGTCACATGTCAGAAGTCACTAGTTCACAAATCAGAGGTCATAGATAAAAAGTCGCACGTCACAGGTATAAAGTCATAGGTCAAACGTCATAAATAATAAATCAGAGGTCATAGATACAAATTTACAAGTCAATAGTCAAGGTCATCATAGATAAAAAGTCGCAGGTCATAGGGATAAGGCCACGGGTCAAAGGTCATACATAATTTGTAAATCAGAGGTCATAGATAAAAAAAAGTTAAATGTCAAAGGTCAAGGTCATAGATCACAAATTAGATGTTATTGGTAAAAAGTCACAGGTCAAAGTAAAAAATCAGAGATCATAGGTCATATGTCCGAAGTCATAGTTTAAGAATCAGAGATCATAGGTAAACAGTCACATGTTATAGGTCAAAGGTCATAGACCATACATCAGAGGTCACAGATAAAAAGTCACAGGTCAACGGACATAGGTAAAAAGTCACATGTCAAATATCATAGTTTACAAGTCATAGTTCTCAATCCGGAGGTCATAGATCAGTGGTCATAAGTCATAGATATAGATCACAGGTCAGAGGTTACAGGTCATAAGTCATAGATCAAAGATAACGGGTCATAGGTCAAACTTCGTAGGTAAAAATTGACAAATCAGAGGTAAAAGATGATACGTCACAGATGATATGTTTAAATTAAAATAAGGAAGAGGTCATAGGTAACTTTACGCTACAGGTCATAGGTCATAACTCAAGGGTAAAAAGTCATAAATGCCAGTGGTCACAGGTTAGCGGTCATAACATAAGTCGTAGATCGCAGGTCATTTCACAGATCAGAGATCATTAGTGAGTAGGGTGGCCCAAAAAACATCAACTTTTCAACTTCGGACATATGACCTATGATCTCTGATTTTTTACTTTGACCTGTGACTATTTACCAATAACATCTAATTTGTGATCTATGACCTTGACCTTTGACATTTAAGGTACACCCAGGGATGTGAGGCGGTAAATTTACTGGTAAATTACCGGTCATGACCGTCAATTACGACAAGAAAATTTTTGTCAATTTTGACCGTCAGTTTGCCTTACCGGTCAGAGTCATTCTGACGGTCAAAATTGATACATAGAGATGACTGGGAAAAATGTGCAACTCGTTTGGAATTTTTTTTCCGTCGAATCTACAATAATTAAAACTTCCCTATTTCGCTGTTTTTAAACGCTAGAGATAGCGATTTGCAATTGTTAGCTCACTGTTAGCTAACTGTTTTAACTGTTAGCTAACAGTGATCTCATAGTGAGCTCGACTTAGGGCGGAGAAAATGAACTCACTGTTAGCTCACTGTTAGTTCAAAAGTTAGCTCACAGGTTCACTGGGAATGTCTATTATCGCAAATCAGTTTCCTCTAATTTTGAGTGTAACTTCATTTATATGAATCAGAATCCCACGACTTATAATTATCGCCGACGACGTTAATTCCTATACATGAATATTTAGTTCCTGTTTCCGAGACATATTATATTGGGTAGTAGACTTAGTCGGCCACTGACTCATTCATGAGTTTTCTATAGAAAATTGGAAAAACTATTTATGAAATCTAAAATAACTAAGTGGCGTGATTTTCGCCTGAAATTGTTGGAAATCGTTTAGTCAATTACGAGGTTGGAGCGAGCTTTTTACAAATTTACTGTAAAAAGCTGACAAAATAAAGTAAGAAGGGAGCTTCAAGAGAGCTTGGGGCGATGTCGATAAAAGCTTAACAACTCGAGAGAAAATATTTGGTTTTCGAAAACATTTTCAAACGTTTTTCAATGTTATTCCCAAATAAAATATATATAGTGCGTCGACAGAAAAATTCAGGATCAAAATTAAGGTCACTCGAATTGTAATATTTCAAGTGACAAAGATTTAAATTATAAATGCAATAAGCTTCAAGACTGTAGGCTCGAGGCTTCAAGTTCTCATATTTAGAAATAATTCCAAGGTTTGGAGTGCAAAATCTTGAATCTTTATAATTGAGTTTACAAATCTTTAGATTTTTGTACAAAATATATTTTTTCCAAGCGATGTAAAAATAGATACCTTCTGAATATTGCGATTTGTAATAACTTCTACCAGCATTGGAAAAATGTCAATGTTACTATATACAATACGGTCACATTTTTTCATCGAAATTTCAGTCATTACCGGTAATTACTGACCGGAAACAAGCTCTGACGGTAAAATGGAATTATAGAGTTTCACAATTTGACCGTAAATGACGGTAAATGACCGTCAGAAATTACCATGATCTGACCGATTTTTTTCTGACCGGTAAACTCACATCCCTGTGTATTCCTTCATATTTCGGTTCCAAATCATGAAAAAATATTACCCTATAAATTTTAGCCAAATCGGAATATATTTAGTGCTCCCTAAATGACGTTAAAACTTTAATAGTGCGTATCTTGGAAACTATTAGAGATAAATAGTTTAAATATAGGTCTCTGAATTTGTCTTGATTTCCTCTATATTTTAAGATAATTTATGAAACTTTATTATCATAAACTATGAACGACGATGTGGAAAATACATGATATAAAAGTTTTTATATTAAATTCACCATTAGAGTTGTATTTCTTTTTAAATTCTGGACAATTTTCATGTTTTACTAATTTTCCTAAAATAATTATTTTAAAAGTTATTAATAGTTTTAATGAAAGTCAGTATTCATATATTAGATGTTTATTCACTCAATAATAGAAACATGTGAAAAATAGTAATGGTGAATTTAATATAAAAACTTTTATATCGTGTATTTTCCATATCGTTGTTCATAGTTTATGATAATAAAGTTTCATAAATTATCTTAAAATATAGAAGAAATCAATACAAATTCAAAGACCTATATTTAAAGTTATTTATCTTTAATAGTTTCCGAGATACGCATTGCACTATTAAAGCTTTAACGTCATTTAGAGAGCACTAAATATACTCCGATTTGGCTAAAATTTATAGGGTAATATTTTTTCATGATTTGGAATCGAAATATGAAGGTGCACCTGAACTTTTTAAAAGTTGATGTTTTTTGGGCCACCCTACTGGTGAGTGTATATGTAGCGGAGAGTCCCCCAAGGCAGGGTTGCACGATTACGCGTAACTCGAACTTTTTCAAGTAATTTACGTATTATACGTAAAAAATGTAATTAATGTAAAAAATGACGGTCTTGAAAGGAGGGTGGGGGGAAAAGAACATAACATAACCTCACTTATTCAAGAATTAGGTTATGTCTATTTTCTAAATATTGTAAGCGCAGTCGCCATCTTGAAAACGTAAATTACATGTAAAAAACTAGGGACGTAAATAACGTACGTAATTTACATGTAAAAAACTACGTAAATTACCTAAGGTATATTACGTTCGCAACCCTGCCCCAAGGTGGACATCCTCCCAAGGTGGACAACCTGGGAAATTTTTTTTTTATCAGGTGGTAGCACTGTGCGCTTCATGTCGGTATTACAGTTTGGGAATACCCAGTTTTTAGTTATGTCATGAAGTGGCAAGTCGTAGCTGTTTGTCCGCTGCACTACACAGTGTTTCCGAAAACATAAATACCTTTTTGACTCTGCTTACGTACCAAACAAACATATTCTAAACAGATTTGCATGATATTGCGAGTAGATATTTTTTTTTGTTTTTGCTAAGGAAATTGCGTTCTGACCCTAAGGTGGACACTTTTTTTACCCTAAGGTGGACACTTGCTTTCTTTATTAAAATTTCTGCACAAACCATATTAATTTATATTTATGAATGTTGAAAGAGAAATACAGACACAGGTGAGTGTCTCACACACAGTGTTCACAGTCACACACACACATACACAGTGAGTGTAGTGCCGTAGCGACAGTCAGCGGAACCCCGGGGCGAAAAATCTATCTACTTCCTCCTAAATGCAGGAATATATGTTTTAAA
>CAJFCP010000130.1:454807-471896 GCA_904066005.1 Synergus itoensis | reverse complement strand
TATCAACTTTATACCGCTCAACCCACCTCTTCACGAACGTCTCCGACTTCTTGATGTATTTAGCAGCCGCGCTGTAGGACATATGTGGTCCTTTTGGATGGGTACACAAAAAGACAGCTTCAAAACGTTTGGCGTAAACGGAACTCATTTTAATTCACGTGCGTTCTCTCGGACGGTTCGAGCGATACTAGAACAACTTGGCAACAGCGCCGTAGTCCTTTGAAAGTACTTTAATTTAAAAAAAAAAACGTTCAAAAATCTGTAATAGTTTTCGAGAAATCGACTAACGTTTCTTGTTGAACAGACTGTAAATAATTAATAAATTAAAATAAAATGAATAAATGAGTCTTATCGATTAATCGTTACAGAAGATCTCTGATTTTTTTTTCTCTTACCTGCAACTCTAATCATATCGTCACCCAGAACGTCAGCCGTGAACGCGAGAACGCCAAGTTCAAAATCTGCAGCCTTATTGCATAAAAAGCATTGCAGTGGATTTGCGTAATCCAAGATCCCGAGATTCTTGCCAATTTCGAGATGACTTTTTCTCTCCTCTTCGGGAGGATTTAAAACCTCACCAACGACTTTCAGAACTACAGGGACTTCCTTGGGAGTCCTATCGTCAATCACGTTCGGTAATTTAAGGGCCCTGACAACGACCGAGTCCTCCAGATCCCAAAGAGCATCTTTAATAATCTTCAAATCTTGTTTGAGAACTTTTGCCTGCGTTTTAAGAGCGACAACCTCGTTCTCTTCTTCCTGAGTTAGTTCCTCCTTTTTTATCAAATCCGTTAATCTTTTACCGATCTCCACTCTTCGGTGTTCCAACACCCACCTGTTCGCATCCACATATTTGTAAAAATCCCAAGTTTCTTTCAACTCCAAAGCGTCAATTTTAACCCCACGCTGATCGAGATCTTTTTTCAGTTTATCCAAATCTGCGAATCGCTTGTCGAAATCAAGATAGGGAGAAAGGAAGGAAAAAGTATCCATAGCCTTATTGCCGGAAATGAAGAGAGCAGATCCATAATTTCTGGATGAGGATAGTGTTTTGAAAGAATTTATGAAAAGAGGAAATCGCTTGACTTTACTAAGGAAACTTGACATCTTGCCTTTCTACGTTTGAATCGAACTAATTTATTAGACTAATTATCAATTTTTTGGACTTTAGATGTCATTTCGCCGTCCTCGTTACATGTATCTTTTTTCAGAGTCTCGATCTTCCTTTTTTTCGCTTGTTTAAAATTGCCTTGCCCTGCAGCTCGTTCAGAGTCCTCTATAGTATATGGTTCTAGTTCGAGAGCTTTTAATCTCCTTTTATGAACCTTTGTTGAAAAGTGATCCTCAAGAGCTCTTTGATGAATAAAATATCTCCTGAAATTAAAAATTTACAAAGAAAAACATGTATTTATAATAATTATTTAATAGCTGATAATTATTTATTATTTTCTACTTTAAGTCAATTAGAATTAATAAGTAAGTTTAACTTCTCAATTAATCAAAATTCAAAGCACATGTAACAAGAAAAAAGAATCCTTGTGTCGAGCCGAATCGATTGACCTATAAGATTAATGCATTTTAATGAAAAATAAGAAAATAAAGATATAATATATTATTTTTATTATATAGTCTCATTATATTGTAAAACAGCAATATACTCTAAGAATCGATAACATAAATATCAGATTTCTATGAAAAATTTACAAAAAAAAAGCGTGTAAGTTTTTCTGAGAATTAATGTAGAATTACACAAATTGGTTCAAACTTTGTTGAATCGTGTAAATTTAAATTACATACCAGTGTAATTTTACCATGACTTTTAATGTAATCCAGAATGTAATCTTCGTATAAATTTCCAACAGGAATCATTGGTATTTTATGTCCAATGATTTTTAGTGTAATTTTACACTTTTTTTTTGTAAAATTCCCGAAATTGACAAATTGTATAAAATTCCTTTATAAATCAACAGAAATTCTCAAGAAAATTGTAAAATTGCAGTGATTTGTTAAGGAACACAGTTACAGATGGAATTTAAATTTACATATGGTTTTTTACAGTGCCCCCCTGACTTTTTCCTGATGTAAAATAAAACGATTGAATTTTAAGGTTGCAATCCAAGACGTTTATTAGAAAAAGCAAAGAAATATCTTTGGGAAACGAAAAATTTTATTACAATTCCCGGACAAAGTTCAATATCAAAAATTATTCACAAAACTTAAAAGAAAAATTCTCTCGAACGATTCTTTTCCCTGTTGCCTATACAAATGTCTTTACTATTAGAGACCATTTTTTCTGCTCTTGAAAATCTTTAAATTATGCGAAGAAAAATGGATTATTATGCAAATATCTGCTTCAAAAATCTGGATTATGCGAAATTGTGCGATGAATAAATCAGAACTATATTTAATTTAAATATTCAATAATGGCATAAATATTACGTCAAATATCAATGTTTTATAAAAATATCAATAAATTTTCGAAATAATGAACATTTTTTTAATTTCTGGAGCTTATTTTAAAGATAACTTTCTATAGAATCTGACATTTTTTACTTTGTATTGTGCGAGACTTAAAGTTGGCGTGAAAAAGTTGGGAATATTTAAATATTTTTCCCACTGAGAAAAATACGTTTATAAAATATAAAAAATCATTAATCATGATGTTTCTGCAAAATTATATTAAAATTTACATTCATTTGATTTTTATTATTATTTTCTTACTGATCAGGTAATATTGAACATTTTACGTATTTCAAATCCAAATTTGAGCCCTTGTACAATGTACAGAAATAATTGTACAATTTTTTAAATAAGTCTAGCAGATTCTATCCTTTTAAAATAAGTAGGCACAAAAAATTTAAAAAAAAGTTCATTATTTGAAAATTATTGATATCTTTTTCTTCATTTTACTCTTCAAATATTAAATTTGGAACTTTTTCCCTCTGTGTAATTAATCAATTTTTAACTAGAATTAAGCGTATAGAGCGAGAAAATATCTAATTCAAATATTTTTTAAGTAAAATGAAAATATTGAATTTTGAAGTCAGATTTTGAATTCTTCGTTTTATACAAAAAGTATCGAAATAAAATATTTTTTCGTTGTGTATGCAGTCTTATATTTGAATAAAGATTAACGCTACAGAGCGAAAAAATATTTATCTATAATTTTCGTTGAGTAAAATGGAGAATGGAATTTTGAGCTTAACACTTGGGTCCAACGCCCTTAACGTTTTTTGCAATTTTAAAAAATTGACAAAGTAACTTCGTCCTGGGCTCATTTTGATAACTTTTAATTTACTTAAAAGAAAAAATGTGATCATTTATCTAATTAAATTTAGAAGAACTTAAACGATCATCGAAAAACAGGCGAACCCAAAATTCTGTTTGGTAAGTGTAATAAATAAATAAATTGTTATAAAATGTATTAAGATTTTTGAATTTTCGTCAACTAAAAACAAAATTTCCATGCAAAAATCGAAATTTTCAAAAATTATGCGAAGATTCCAAAATTGTGCGATGAAAAAAAATTATGTGTTTTTATGTGATGACGAATGTTCTTTGTTTAATTTCGAAACCCATAATGGCCTGATTACACGCTTTTAGGAAAATGTTCTTCTCACTCTACCATGTGACTATCCCATAAGTTTGTCTCATTCCACATTTTCCACACATTTTCCCCGGAAAATGTGCGAGAATGAGACAAACTTATGGGATAGTCACATGGTAGAGTGAGAAGAAGAACATTTTCCTAAAAGCGTGTAATCAGGCCATAAATCGCAAAGATTTCGATTAATACTCAATTCTGAGACATTGTGCGATTATGCGCGATTATTATTATTCAAGTCCATTGAATACTGTAATCTTTAAAATGACATAGGAAGAAAAAATAATAAAATAATTTAGAAACTTACGCGCAATGAATACAATAATATTGAGCAGCACCAGGCTTGTCCAAATCCACTTCTTGATTTAAAAGTTCCTGTACTTTCTCTTCCTTTAAATCATCGTCGATCTAAATATAACAAATTCTTTTTAGTGTCCTGGCAAATAACTTGAAACCCGAGGCATGTCATGGACGATCGAACTGCATTTGTTGCAATTGTTCAAGTTCAATTGACCACGTGCTTGAGAGGTTAGGTTTTCTTTACTCACTTCGTCAAGATCCTTTTGCCTTCTTTTAGTTCTCCAACCCTTTTTCAGATGTGTGTCTCCTCTGTGATATTTTTTACGTTTATAAACCATTCCGAACTCGCAAAATCACGCGGAAATTTAATCTAAAATTGGTTTTTAATGTTAACATATACGCTGAGAGAAAAAGTAAGAAAAGTGAGAGAAACAAACATCAGATAAGGCTTGCCGGCGTAAGAATAGAGAGGGTAGAGTTACCAGTAAGTTACCAGAAGTTACCCGTAAGCAGGTTTGTGCACGTAATATACCTTAGGTAAATTACATGAGGTTTTTAACGTAATTTACGTACAGTAACATGCAACGATGCCTTCCTCTGTTTTGTAACGACCCAACTCTGTTTTACATTAGAATCTTATGGAAATCAGGGTTGGGTCGTTACAAAATAGAGGAAGGCATCGTTGCATGTTACTGTACGTATATTACATTCTGAGTTTTTTTTGAAACATTGAAACTTTCACTTGAAACTTTCAAATGTTTCACTGTCAAAGTTTCATTGTTTCATGAAATTTATTAAATTTTTTATCGAGAATTTCTCGGTAATTTAAAATTGGGTAACTTAACCGAGAACGTTACCGTCACTTACGTAATTTAAAAAAATTTTAAAGAATTTATGAGAATTACAATTTTTTAACATTATTCTGACATTATATAGGTAAAAAATTATTAATACAATTATTTATTAATACTAGTGGAGTGTAATTATTAATAATGCTTATAAACACATAATTAAATAAATTTTAAGGGCATGTAATACTTTACCATAAGAGCAATTTAGTTTACCCCATTAAACATTCGTAATAATAAATATTTTTAGCTAATAAGAGTCAATAAACCTTCGCCTCATGTAGACAAAGGTTTATTGACTCTTATTAGCTAAAAATATTTATTATTATGAATGTATAATTGGGTAAACTAAATTGCTCTTATGGTAAAGTATCACATGCCCTTAATCAATATGTCCCCAAACATGTCAACCCAACCCTGGTTTCCATAAGATTCAAATGGAAACCAGGGTTGGGTTGACACGCCCACGAAGGAAGGCATACATGAATCATACTGTACTGAGGGTGGCGTCCCATGTATCCTGAATGCGTTTTTGCGCAAAACCATGAGAGTGAGAGAGATGCCCTAATACTACTATTTCTCTTACTCTCATAGTTTTGCGCAAAAACGCAATGCATTCCGGATCCTTTGTTATCATGTCAACCCAACCCTGGTTTCTATTAGAATCTTATGAAAACCAGGGTTGGGTTGACATGTTTACAAGGAAAGTATTAATGTAAACGCAAAGCAGAAAGCAGAAAATCAAAAAAAAAGTAAAAGAGGCAGACAGATTCGCTCTCTCTTTCACTCTTATGATTTTCTGGGGTGGGACTCCGATGCATAAATTCGAACGGATCTCTCTTTCTACCATGTGAGTTAGAGGACGAGGTACGATCGATTCGAATCGACTGTTCTTTCGGCATCTCTTTCTATCGTATGAGATAGATATTAATAATAATAATGAGTAATATTACCGCGGTAATATTCCCATTCTCGGTAACGTTACCAAGAAGCAGGGTTGTGCACGTATAAGGGTGCCGTCCTATGGCAGCAGAAAACGCAAACCAGAAAGCAGAAAATCATAAGAGTGAAAGAGAGAGCGAATCTGTCTGTCTCTTTCACTCTTACGATTTTCTGCTTTCTGCTCGCCGCTAAACCGGAACCTGATATTTCACTGGGACGCAAAAAGTTTGAAATTTTTCATAATGACGTACAGTTCTTGTTTAGCGTGTCAACACGCAAGGAAGCATTATTATTTTGCTTAGTTTATTTATTTTGAAACTGTGATATGTCAAGTGATATGTGATATGTCAAATTGATTTCCATTGCACAAGCATTTCATTTTCCAGGTACAATATAACCTTTATAGTATTTTTAGAATTTTTATTCTATCTATAGACATTTTATAATAAGATTCATTTAACTATTTTATAAATATTTTAAATTGCAATGTATATTTGAAAATCGAAAATTGTCACATATTCTCCGGAAGGAGAATATTCTTGGAAATATTCTCGAGAATATTACCAAATTTTATATGACCAAAAATTTTGCATCTCTATGTATGATGATGCGTGACTTGAAAGAATTTGGGACCAGATGGCCAGACCATGAGTGGTTAGATCACGTAACCGACTAAGAACTCCACTAATTACTAATAAATAATTAAAAATTTTGCGGCCAGCAAAATTTCGCATAAATCTCTACCATACCTTCCGAACTGGCATGTAAATGTTCTTGAAAATTCGCCAGATCGCGCCACCACCTCTCGCCAAACGCGCCCCCATCCTCTAACTCGCTAAAAAGATTCTTCCCTCCATCCGATAAACGCCGCTTTTCCAACCGTTGGATTTCCGTAAAATCCACCACACCGTGTCTTATTTTCGCGTTCGGACCGCGCAACCTGGAGAGAGAGACGTGAACGTCTTCGCCTGGAGTATGTAGTCCGCTCTCCGTCACTCTGTCTCAGTTATTCCAGTCGAGTCCTCGCTCGCACGCCACGACGTCGTCCGGCGGAAGCTGTCGCGTCCCGATGAGAGCGCCCGGCCAGCGGTGGGTCACACGCACGCACCCAATGCCAATGGATGCCAGGCAGGCCGCGTTCGCCGCCATTTTGATGTACGGTCTCACGTCAAGCGTTCGCTCCTCATCCGCGACAACGCGCTTTGCCAACTCGAAAGTTGACCGTCTTCTCTCTCTGCCTCGGTCGTCGGTTCAAAGGCTCAGCAACAGCAGTTCGCGTCAATTTCATCGCTCTGCAATCAAGCAAATCAGTGACCAGTGAACTAGACTCCAGGTCCCTCGAAGCGCGCGGGCTCCTTCCTGCGTGAGTCTCGCTGACAAGTGACAGGTGAATCGATCGTGCTCCGACCCACAACCCCGTCTTACCGTCCTAACGTCCTTACCGTCTACCACTGTGCGAGCGACGAGCCTTCTTGACTCGCTCGTTTACTCGCTACTCGCAGTTTTCTCTCCCACATACCCCCCACCCCACCCCCTCGACGTACTCGCTGATCGTTTTCGGGACCGCGCGGGCCCGGAAAACTAGCGAAAACTCGTCTCGTCTCGACTCGCACTGACCTGTATCGGAGACGGAGTCCACGGAGAAACGACCGGAGCACTCCAGGAGGCGAGCAGGCGACTCGATGTCGTCAGCCCTTAACCTCCTGACGACCCCGTGTCACAGTCCGCACGAAGCGGTCTCGTCACCACCTAAATGCGACCCCATGCGCCACCCCGGCCTCTAATCCCGCCGAGTGACCTGCAAGTCCCACCCTGGCCTGGGAACCCTGGGAACATGGCCAAGTTCCTCAACAAGGACCCCGTCACCTACGAGAGAGAGCGAGAAAGCTTCCTCAAGGATCTCCACCATTTCCATGAAACAAGAGGGTAAGTCCCAACAATCAAACAATTACCGATTGTCTGCTTTTTTCGAATCTCCGAAAATATTCAAAACGTCTCCAGTAAAAATGTCTGTTGTTAAAAATTATAAAATTCGCCTCTACAGATTTCTTTTCTTTTTTTATTGAGAACTCCACCGACTTTCGAATTAAATAGTCGTTTTTTTTCATCTTTTTCTTTTTATTTCTATCTCTTTTGAGAGTAATCAGGTAGTTTTTGGTAGGTAGGTGATTACTTTTTTTCGAAGAGTTTTTTTTTAGACTTGGGAAAGATTAGAATGTCTTTTCTTGGGATTCGACTACATATCTCGGTATCGAGAGCTAGGCGTCGGTATCGACCGACTGATTTTGAGGTTAGGTACCGCGATTTTACTCTCGAGCGTCGCGGGACAAAATGAGTTTGTTTACTTTAGACGGCATCTTCGATGCTTTGAACTCGCACTCTGTTGATAGAGTTGATTTTTTTCGTTTCGCGGATTCTGATTTATTCGAGTCTCTCTTTCTTTTCGGGGAAATTGGGACGAGAAAATGGCTGCAGCCTATGCGTGGTTCGCTGTCAATTATTCTCAAGTTGTTTCGGTTCTGGTCTTGAGAAATCTGTCAAATTTTCGGGGTTTCTTTTTTGATTTTTGGTGATTTTTCGAGATTATTTATTATTTTGAGTCGCGCCTTGGAAATGTGGGTTCCCTATAATTTTGTAAATATGGAAGGAGAGTGATTTTAGAGTCGAGACAAGGGCAGAGCTGGGTAACATGATTCTCAAAATGTATTTAAAATGTAAAATCCAAAATAGGTTTACAAAATCTATTTAAAATGGAAAATAGAAAATGTTTTTCTATCTTCTATTTAAAATGAAAAATGCAAAATGGATATTTATTATTTTTAAATGAAGTCAATTATAAATTATAATTACGTAAAATTTCTTAAAGAATAATTATTATTCCTTGCGCAATAAGGCACATTGTAAAAAATATTTCTTGTAACTTTACCACTACGTTTTGTAATTATATTAAAACTTGTAATATTAATTCCTTCAGAGTAGTGAACTTATCACTTCCAACGTAGTAGTTTTACAAGATTTTGTGAATTTACGTAAATTTGAATTTAGGTAAATTTAGGTAATTTTGTAGGTAATAATATTACCTACAAAACCAAAATATTTCAACTTTATTTCAAAAATTGAATTTTTTATGAATTTTTTAATAATTAATTATTTCTAATAATGTTTAATTTCATTTCCAAAGTTAATTATAAATTATAATTACGTAAAATTTCTTAAAGAATAATTATTATTCTTTGCGAAATAACGTCTGTGAACTATTACTTTTTTGAAAAAGTAAAAATTTTAGAAAAAGGGGTTATCTAAATTTGCTATTATCGTAATTAACACATCTATCCTGTCTTGTTTCTATGATTTTAAGAGATTTTTATGATATTTAAAATATTTCGTCGAATTTTAAAGGATTTCATAAATTTTTAAGACACTTTTAAGAAAGTTCAAGGGATTCAAAAGATTTTAAGGTATTTTAAACTTTTATTCTTCAGAATTTCACAAGGGACTTTATATTTTAAAGTCCCTTGTGGAATTATGAAGGATTTTAAAAAGTTTGTAAGAATTAAAAAAAAATTAACTTTTTAAAAAATAATTTTAAGGGATTTTAATGTTCCTTATGGAATTTTAAAGGATTTCATAAATTTTTAAGACACTTTTAAGAAATTTTAAGGGATTCAAAAGATTTTAAGATATTTTAATCTTTTATTCTTCAGAATTTCACAAGGGACTTGAAATTTTAAAGTCCCTTGTGAAATTATGAAGGATTTTAAAAAGCTTATATGAATTTAAAAATTTTACCTTTTAAAAAAATAATTTTAGAGGATTTTAATGTATTTCTAAGAATTTCAATAGATTTCAGTGAATTTTAAGGAATTTCCAATAATTTTAAGAGATTTGGAAGAATTTTAAGGGATCATGGAATATATTAACAAATTTGAAAGGATTTCGTGGAATTTTAAGACGTTTCTCGGAGTTTCAAGAAATTTTAAGAGATTTTAAAGGTTTTCGAATTTAAAAGATTTAAAGTGATATGCGAAATTTTTTAAAAATTTCAATAGCCTTATTATTGAAAATTTATTCGCATTTTTAATATCTTTCTGATACAGAAATTTGTTTTTCACTTATCTTGAATTTATTCACCTATTTGTTAATTTGTTATTAAAATTAATTAAATTAAAATTAATTATTAAAATTCTATAAAATCACTTAAAATCTCTTGAAATCCTTTAAAGTCTTTTCGAAATATCTTAAAATTATGTCAAATTATTTAAAATCCCCCGAAATCCTTTAAAGTCTTTTCGAAATATCTTAAAATTATGTCAAATTATTTGAAATCTCCCGAAATCCTTTTACTATCTCTTAAAATTCTTTAAAGTCCTTGAAAATGTCTTGAAGTTTTATGAAATCACTTGAAATTCCATAAAATCATTTAGAATGTCTTGAAATGATATCATGTCAAATTTCCTAAAAATCTTTAAAATTCTTTAAACTTTTTAAAAATTACCTGAAATCCCAACAAAACTTCATTTATCTGTTAATGTTTTCATTTGCGAGTTTTACAGGGCTCAATGTTCAAAAATGGCCTTTTAGCCCCACTGGACTCTAAATATTTATTAGAATTTTCGATTGCGATTAAGAAACAATTATTATCAAACTCTCATGTATTAAGTTTAATGAAATCTTTAAAAGAATCTCAATAAGTATTTTTTTCTTATAAATAATGTATAATTTTTTTGCAGAACGGCTTTCAAGAAGTATCCCAAAATTAGTGGAAAGGAAGTGGATCTCTATTTACTTTACGTACTCGTTACTGCTCATGGAGGATGGATTAAGGTTAGTTTAAAAAAATAAGAATAACAAATCTTTTAATGCAAGAACAACAAATATAGTTAAAATGTCCACAAGACTTGGTCAAAATTATTTTAAATAATTATTATAATAATTATTTTAAATAATGTATATTTGTGGGGTATTTTTTCTCAATTTTTTTTTTTTTTTTTTTTTTTTTTAAATTATTTTCTCTGTTCCAACTCAAACTTAAGCAAAGTGTAGTCCTACTAGGTAATACTCTACCTATTGATCGAGGAAAGGAAGGGGGAATTAAAAATTTTTTTTTGTGCTGGTAGCCCCTATTTCGAATGTACTAAACTCCTTTCATATAGAATAAACAAAACTAGAAACAGCTTTAAAACATTGATTTATTTGAATTGAAAATAATTCTCTATGAAAGAAACGTTTAGTGTCTATTGTGATTTTTAGTGGAAATAGCATTTCTGGATAAAATAGAATTGGGAAATAATATTTCGTTTAAAACTTTTGGTACATGCGAAACCTCATGCTATGGACGTTATTTGTTGCGGCTTTGAAATGGGATGGAAACAATATTATTGTATCAGGACCTATTACCTAAAGAAGCTCAAGTTTGAATCGGATATCCTTATAAATGCTAAAACACTTAAAAACATCTAGAAACAAAAAAGCCATTAATCACAATCATTTTATAATATTAAATAGTTATTCTTTAGAATGAAACAGGTATTGAAAACCCATTTACATTCGTATTGATTAATTGTGCGAATTACTACAATTTATGAATATATTTCGTATTAGTCAAGTTTCCATTGTCACGGCTCTACTTATTCACGGAAATGATCAATTTTTTTATTTAGTCTTACGCAATTAATTGCTCCAATTGTCGAGATTAGAAATATTATTCGTGACATTGGGTTTGAGCCTTGAGTCGCTCTCTATAACACATAAAAATGATAAAGATCGATCTGTTGATTTTAAACGACTCTTTAATTCACTGAGAAAACTGTTTGGTTCGGACAACAAAACGTTTGGTTGCTACAGAAGCAACAAAAATTTTTGGTTGTGCCAATCAAATCTTGGTTCTTTCAACAAACCTGTTGTTGGCACAACCAAACAATTTTTGGTTGTGCCAACAACAGATTTGTTGAAAGAACAAAGATTTGGTTACCCGTGTGGAAAATAATCCTGAGGCTTTCATGGCCCAGTTTAGATTTGCTAGATACTATACTGGCGCTACATAAACAGTTTATACTGGCGCTAGCCGCGAATGTTTTCCCTTCTTTTAGTCGGGCCCTGATGGAGGAAACTAGTCGGGGCCCCAGCAAGATCATAACGCTTTTGTCAGTTAGGCCTCGACTACTAGTTCTAGTAGGGGCCTAGTAAGAATCGCCCTTCCATAGCCTTATTAAAGAAAGGGCCCCGCTGTGGCCCTAATAAGGTCCCCGCGATATATATTTTTAATTATAAACGTATATAGTTATGCATTTGGGATGATTTGAAATAGAAATGCTCAAAATTTCTTCTTATATCGTCCCAAATACATCGCTAGAAATAAAAATAAAATTATATTTCTTTATATCGAAGATTATATTATACATAAATACATTACAAATACAAAATTTACATAAATGCATTACAAATACAAAATAAATGCATATAAATATATTAAAACATTATAAATACTAGATTTTATTATAAATACATTACTTACCTTCAGAACTGTTACTCTGTTAGAGCTTTCAAAAATTTCCTTTTGCAGCTTTTGCTGCAAGCGAAACTTTTTACTTCGCAATCGTCCTTGCTCTTGCTGGTACCTTTTCCTTTCCATAATTATTAAAAATTATTAAAAAGAGGTTATGTTGAGCGCCACCTAACGGCCGAACTTTATAATTACAAAAGTAAGGTTAGCGGGAATTTTCTAGTCGGGGCCCCACTAGATACAGATAGACTTATCAAAGTAAGAAATTTCCCACTAGCGCCAGACAGGGCCCTGATTAGTTTTTTCTAGACTAGAACTTCTAGTCCGGGCCATGCTAGAACCCTACTTTAAATGGGGAAAGATAGGGAAATTTCTACACGGGAATGCATTATTTGAATCATTTCAGTTCGTTTTACGGTATCACTTTTCAGTTTGAAGTTAGTACATTAAACAAGACTCGAAACAAGATGAAAATTGGTATCAAAACAGACTTTTTGGGGGATCATATTAAAACGCTTAAAAAAGGATCCCGAATTCAAAAGAAAGACTAGTTTTTACTGTGCAGGGGCCAACTCGGGAGGTCTGAAGCGGCCAGGCGAATTTTATGCGTGGTCATAGAATCCGGACCCTCAAATGAATGTAAATTTTAATATAATTTTGCAGAAGCATCATGATTAATGATTTTTTATATTTTATAAACATATTTTTCTCAGTAGGAAAAATCTTCAAATATTTCCAACTTTTTCACGCCAACTTTTAGTCCCACACAATACCAAGTAAAAAATGTCAGTTAGAAAGTTATTGATATTTTTATAAAACATTGATATTTGACATAATATTTATATCATTATTGAATATTTAAATTAAATATAGTTCTGATTTCTTCATCGCACAATTTCGCATAATCCAGATTTTTGAAGCAGAAATTTGCATAATAATCCATTTTTCTTCGCTTAATTTAAAGATTTTCAAGAGCAGAAATAATTGTCTCTATTAATGATACAGGAGACAAACCCCCTCTCTTTCCTTATCGTGATTCTCTTTAAAGTCTAGTACCAATAAAAAAATGTTCGGGAGGAGGTAGAACACGTGCTTCAGTTTATGAAGAGAAATTCTTGGAGCTCGTAAACAATAGAGTAGATTACAGTATCCGAATGAAGTTAGAATTTCGTTCCAATTATTATCAATCTATGACGTCGGAACGCCTTGAGTGACATATGTATAGTCCTTTTGGTTTGCAGACTCTTAAAAATGGATGATTTCCAATAAATTTTTGACCCGCTGGGTGCAATAGAAATTTAAGCTTTGGTAATATTCTTCAACTACAAAGGAATTTGTATTAAAAATTAAATTCTTGAGCGAGACTTATCAAAGAATATAACCTTTACTAATCTAAATGATAATATTAGTATAACTGATGTAAAGATAATTTAATCTACCACAGATGTTTGTAAGGCTTTTATATCTTTCTTGTTAAGTCTTCAGAAATTCACATATTCCATGACTCCACTTTCATCCTGACACACTCGTTTTAGTGTGATCTTGATCTGGAAAACTGGCAAGGACCCCACAAGGTGCTAGTAGGTAGTAAATAAAATTTTCCCGAACGACTTCTTTGAAACTCGAAACATATTTCTTTTTTAAATATTGCAAATAATTCATTCACAATAGTTTCTTTATTCTTGATAGGGTATTGACCAATTTTCTCAACATCAGCTGGGAGCGTTACACGCTTTGTGGGGTTCTTGCCACTTTTCAAGGTCAGGGCCGCAGCAAATAAAGAAACTTTCTCAAAATTATCCCGATGCTCACTTCGGCATCCTGGCATACTGCACATCTTCGTCCCATATGAGCAATCAAATATCACAATTTGTGTCAGTAAAAGGTTAAAAACGTTCAAAACAAACGAGAGAACTTTTTCAACATTACCACGATGACCACTTCGGCATCCTGGCACTGCAACGCTTCGCCCCATTAATATAAATCAAATAAAATATCACACAATTTGATTTTGGACCACTAAAAGGTTAGAGCGTCCAAACATCAAAACAAACAAGAGGAGCCGTGACTGTCAAATGTCATAACAATCTTTGGTTATAATTACTTTACAATACACAGATCTACAAAAGTCCTCTGGCCCGGCTCTATTTAGAGCGCCACGGAATTCATGCGAACTATATCGCAACTTGTGCACCGAAATATTACCCCCACCACGTCGAGTGATCTCACCTCCCACCCTGGTCTGAAACGACCCACGATAAACAAATCGGGTTAATTGTGGTTTCTATTTCTCTAAAGAAAATACAACACTTATATTTTTATAGTATTATTTGAAAAACCGGTTAATTAATTATTAAATTAATTTAAAATTAGTCATAATAAAATAGTTAATTGTTTATCTATCTATATTATAAAAAGATCTCGCCGTCGCCGCCGCTGTGTCAGGAATCCGTGGTTGGGTTAGGTTAGGTAAGGTTTAGGGTTAGGTTAGGTAAGGTTTA
The DNA here is from genome assembly GCA_904066005.1 of Synergus itoensis. Classification (NCBI taxonomy): domain Eukaryota; kingdom Metazoa; phylum Arthropoda; class Insecta; order Hymenoptera; family Cynipidae; genus Synergus; species Synergus itoensis. The sequence goes on along the minus strand of CAJFCP010000130.1, from coordinate 457,199 downwards.
GGGTTAGGTTGGGTTAGGTTGGGTTAGGTTTGGTTAGGTTAGGTTTAATGTTAGGTTAGGATTAGGTTAGGTGAGGTTTAGGGTTATATTATAAAAAGATCTGGCCGCCGCCGCCGCTATTAAAGAACCAATAAGATTACCACAAGACCCCATAAGACTCCTATAGGACCCCATAAGACCATAATAAGACCGCTATAAAACCCTTATAGGACCTTCATAAAACTCCTATAAGATTGTATAACGCGTAACCTCCTTGATCTTGACAACAATTTCATTGAATTTCAAATGAATTGTAAAATATAGTGACCATGGTGACTATATTTTCTCATAAATATAGTTGCCAATAAAATATATACAATTAAAATATAAAATATACATTCAATGAAGTTGGCAAAATATCAATAAATTAAATAATAATATCAAAATTGGAAATCATAGAATTCATCAAAATTCTGATGGGGGGTAGGCGCGCGAAGCGCGCAGGGGGGCAAAGCCCCCCTTGTTTGAAATATAAATATAAAACTGTTTTCTTAAAACCAGGATTTTTGATATATTTCAATTTTAGACTTATGATAAAATGATGATTAAGGGCATGTAATACTTTACTATAAGAGCAATTTAGTTTACCCCCTTAGACATTCATAATAATAAATATTTGTAGCTAATAAGAGTCAATAAACCTTCGCCTTATGTAGACAAAGGTTTATTGACTCTTATTAGGTAAAAATATTTATTATTATAAATGTATAATTGGGTAAACTAAATTGCTCTTATGGTAAAGTATCACATGCCCTTAACGACACCCAATTCAAATGAGCACGCGGAATTTTCGAACGTAGGGACTTAAAATTTCCCGCGTCACACGCCATTTTCGGTATTTGACCAATAAGGAAAAAGCGTTACGTTACTGATGATCTTTTTGTAATAGGATCGTCGCAGCGAAAGCTTTCGACACAAGATTTTGTTTACTTGTTGAAGGACATATTTACACGAAACGCCGTTATCACTGGACGATTAGACTAGGAGGGGGAGAGAGTGTTCCATCTCTCGCCCCCCGTTTCATTTCAACCCCGACATACCCCTATGAGACGAGATGAGATTTAATTTAAAAAAAAAAGATGAGAGCTTTTCTCGTTATTACTCATTTCTCGTATTTCTCTTGCTCAAATGCAACACTCCCGAGCACTGCTGCCGTGTGTCGAGTTTGTACGCATGTTTGATCGCGAAGGTTATCAATCTGAGCGCTAACCGCGACCAGCGCAAGAGTTTAGGACGATGTACAATCGGGAAGACTATTATAGCTTACTTGAAACGCTGTGTCAATGGACTCTGCAGGCGCCACGATGCCTCGAGAGCGGCCGAGAGTGTTTCCGCGGGCGACCGATATTCAAATCTAAGCCTAAGCGCAAGGATAACGCGGAAGTGGTGCAAGGTCACGGTCGCCCTGGGAAGCCCTCTCTGGCGGGCGTTGCAGGAGGGGGGAAGTAAAAGAGAACAGAAAGAGAGAGAGAGAGAGAGAGAGAGGTAGAAGTGGTGGTGGTAGACGAGGGTTTCCCCTCAACAAGTGTGATCGTTCTGTGCACGAGGCTTACTGGGTTATATAGCCTGCGAACAAACCTGCGTCGTGTTCAGAACCGCGCGGACGCGGAAGAAACTTCGCTGTCTTTCGGACTCTCGATATAACTCGCGTCTCTTCCTCAAACTATTTGCAACTTCATCATCATCATCATTAACATCATCGTCGTCGTCGTCTTCGTCGTCTTCATTATCATCAACATCGTCATCACCATCATCATCATTACACCGAAAAAACGATATTCTAATATTAAGAATATCATATTCTTACAGGCATATTCTTAATAATATTCTTAATGAAGTAAGCGGGATTCTTACTTTAAGAGTATCTTCTAGCCGAAGGGAGAAAATATTCTTAAAATGAGAATATTTGCGACTAACCATAGTAGGAGTATGTGCAAAGGAAAATGCGCCTTGCTCTGTTTCATCATTTGGTTTAATAATGTTTCGTGACATGTGTGTTTGATCGGTTGTGATAATTCGGTTGTGATAATCCAATAATTATAAAAAAGATGAGGAGGATGAGAATGAGGATGATAATTATGATGAGGATCTGCCCCTATTCAGTATTTTACGTTTGATTGTAAAACCAGAAGATAACATTGGAATTCGTTTTATATTGTCTGGTCTTTATACCATAGGATTTAGTGATCATCTCCAATCGTATGAAGTTAAACCTTAATTTAAGAATATATTCTTAATAAAACAGGCCAAGAATATATTCTTAATGAAAGAGAATATATTCTTCATGTAAGAGGGCCTCCTACTTCCATTAAGAATATATTCTTGGCGTCTACTTAAGATGCAAATATTCTTA
>CAJFCP010000130.1:430727-454407 GCA_904066005.1 Synergus itoensis | reverse complement strand
TCACAACCATACCAGTTTTTTCGTGCATCATCTCCGTCGTCATCATCATCATCATCAATCGAACACCCTTTTGCTCCCCGTCTCTCGTATCCAATTTACATGGTTATTATGCTCCCTGTGCAATGTGAAATCAATAACGGGTTGTGTAGATGTTAGGAAATTCTTATCTGATTTCACGCCATTTCCAACCGATCATTTATAGTGGGCTGGTAGATGTTAAAAAGTTTTCAGTTTGTTCAAAACATAAAAGAGTCATTATTAAAGTCATTGTTAAGTAAATGAAGTCAACAGGGAAGATTAATTTGGAGGTCGAAGTGTGAAGAATAACAAGTGTTCCGATACTTTATGCATCGATTTAAATCGGAATCAAACGCTGTTGATGCTGCCAGCATGAAACTTCCATGCGCAGTAGCTTAAATTCTTTTCCGTTAGATGATTAGACAGGAACAGAAATCAATCTGCAATCTCATTCTCATTCTATCAGCTGCCGTCGTCATTCCTTTCCAATCAACGATTGTGGAAAAGTGATTTGTGAATGTTAATTGCCAAGTTAGCTGCAAGAACGGAAGTCATAAAAATTCATCGCGAAATTCTATGAATTTATTTCGCTTATGTTACTTTGCAAGTTCACACACTTTCTTTTAAGAATAATGTTTTGATGAAAGAAAATGTGGGTATTTTAAAAGATAAACGATTTGTTAAAATCAATCAATTTGTCAGGATTCTGAATAATATAGTACAGCTATTTAATAATAAAAGTAAACTTCGGTTACAGGTTCAAAGGTTTTTTTTTGCAATTTACGCATGATGCCTCTTAAGATGACGAGATGCTTTTCGAATAGCGGTCGATGATCTTCTCTCTTTTTGACGGAGGTTCCATCGTTCACCTATCTAGATCTAGGACGTACCTGGCATGTACCTGGACGTATCCTCTCTACCTCGCGTATTTTAGGTTTTTTTTCTCAATCCTGTACATCTGGTTGACACTTGGGTAAAAAGCCCGCCCAAAAGTATATAATCTACTAAGTGACGTTTGCGTGGATGTTATTTATTTATACTTTTGGACAGCAGCAGACGTGTAACCATTTCAATGTTCATCTTTTTTATCTACCTCGTGTCTATTTTTAACATTACAAAATAATTGCTGAAGAATATTGTTACAAGAAAGAGTTTTTAAACATTCGACTTCAATATTGATATTTATTAATTCATTCGGTGAACAATGGAATCATCTTTTTCATAAAATTAGCTTGGCTCGAATTGCTTGAGAAACGAAGCATGGAGAAACTATACGTCCCATCTCGTCACGAAACGTTGGATACTACTGTGTAAATGTAAACTGTAAATCCAAAGCCTTCCGACTCTTCAACCCGCGTCTCTTCAGGCGTATTAAATTACCGGGGAAAATATTGTCCGTCTTACTTCTGCCCTCCAAGCTTATTAATCGCTTCTTTAAGACAATATTTCTTCGCCTGAAACTTGGTCTCCCTTGACACGAACCCCGCATCGTGGAAAATTTCAACAGTCTCGAACTTCCTTCTGATAGAGTTGTCACTGAATAGACGACTTCACCGAGTCGGAATTTATTCGAGTTGGAATATTCAACATTTGTGGAAGAGGGTATAAAATTTAAAAAAATAAATATATATATTTTTTTAAAATGCTGTTTGATATTGTAGCAATGTGTTTTTATTGGAAATTTCATCACAGTATTTTAAGCAAAGCAAAATACGTTTTGGCCAACGCCACTTCCTGCAGCCATTTCCGGTATCTCCCTTCTCATTTCTCATAGTTTCAGCAGGCAGGAACTTTTCGTAACTGAGTCGTTGATGTGTGACGAATTTCTGTTAAAAGTCAGTTTTATTCATTTAGTAAAATTAACTCTAGAGTGACGCAAACAGTTTTTTTTAGCAATTACGATGTTATGTTATACATTATATAAAATCTTTTGAGAAAAGTGGCTTATTGAAATTGGATTGACTTGCAAATCGACAGTCGTACTTAGAGAAGGCTGAAAGAAGGAGTATCAATGACGACAATGACGTATAGTGGAAGAAGAGGCACAATTTGTGAAAAATCTTTCGAGTTTTTGGGTAGGGCTATGACTTCAAGACGGGTAATCAGTGGCGTAACTACGATGATGGGAGGGCCGAAGAAATGTTTGGAATTTTAATTACGATAAAAAAAGAAAACAAAAACTGCACTTTAATGACATAATCCTATATGTACAGTAGAATGCAGGAATGCCTTCCCTCATGAAGTTGGCTGATAACTTGATTCCGCTGCGGATTCAAGTTATTAGCCAACTTCATGAGGGAAGGCATTCCTGCATTCTACTGTACATACCCCTCCATGGAGTTCAATTGGGAATTTAAACATGTTATGCGACACTGTCGGCGTCTATGCGAACTAACAAATATGGCTGTCGTCGCGAAAAACGTCGCGAAAACCAGCTAAAACAGGGTTACCAGATGGGTCGGACGAAAAACCAGGACACCTTCAAATGTTTCAAGAACCCCTAAAAAAAAGGTCACCAAGAAAAATTTTCCCATGCAATCGTTTGCAAAAGTATAAATTTATTATTTATTGTTACTATTATGAGTATTAAATACTAAAACACGCAAACACAATGCTTAACCAGATGACATGCCACTCCCTCACTCATACTTTGCGGCGCCACTAATTTTGAGCAATAAATGTACGTTTTCTGGCTTAAATAAGTAAAAACCAGGACAGTTTGCCTATTTTCGAGAAAAAAACAGGACACCAGGACAGACCCCTAAAAACAGGACATGTCCCGGAAAAACAGGACGGATGGTAACCCTGGCTAAAACATAGCGTTTAAGTTAAATTGTCATCCAAGTAAATAAATAAGTGTTGTAATAAATAGGAAAATTACTTTTGAGCTGATAATTATTTTTAATTTATTATTTTTTATAATTATTTTTTGGCCTTCAATCATATTCCTGGATGCAGGTGTAGCTCTTGCGTAACTATATAGACTATTGACTATCTAAGTCCATGTAAAAGACCATTTTATAAACTTAAACACTTTTTTAAATTAAATTATTAATACTGCTCCATATTATTACACTCGACTCTCCCAATGATGAACTTCCCAAAGATGAAAACCTCCCAATGATGAACGCATTCCTCTCTCAATGATGAACAAAATCTTTTGCAATATTCACTTGATACCACTGCGCAAGTCATTGTACTCGGCATCTGATTGGTTGTTATTGGCGCGCAGTTTAAAATGCTAAAAAATATTATATAAATACACAATACGCATGCGCAACTGATGTGACATTTAAGAGAAGAAATTTTTTCATCATTGGGAGGGTCTCTGGCTTGGATTTGTTCATCATTGGGAGAGTCGAGTGTAATATGCTTTCGGCGGCCATGTTTAAATGGCACCGCAGCGCCCCTTTGGCGCGAGTGGATATTTTCATTCCCAATTCAAATGGAAAAAATTTCAGAACGTAGGAAATCCAATTAGATTTGGCATTTTGGGTAATCCTTTACTAAATGAACGATATATTTCTTTCCTCACTCAACCCCCCCTCCCCTCCCTTCTTCTTTACTCCGTAAGAAATAAAGTTAAGAGACAAGTCCACTTTGACACTGCCGGAAAAAAGACTATTTTTGGGAATTTATTTGACGAATACTACAAAAGATATTGATATAAAAATTGTTGGGTTTGACAAATAAGGTTTCGAAATACAGGAAAAAATTTGTTTTTATCCATTTTTATCAATTTTTGTATACAAAAGCTGTAGCTGAACTTGAAGCCACGATTTGGGGGTAGGTCCACGGGCGACATGATATCTCGAGAACGGCTGGTTTGAAACAAAAAAATTATAACTAGTTAGACTTGGTATAACAGCAGCTATAACTTGAACCTTTAATATTAATTATTTTATAACAAGAAATAACAAAATGGCGGCCAAAAAGTAAACAAACGAGAAAAATGTTTTTTTTTCACCAATTACAGAAAAAAGGACTACATTAAGAGGAAAATTTTAAGGTTTTATAGATTCAAGTTATGAATTTATATGTGTAGAATATGTGGTATAAATTTCATAAAGATCGGTCGACTGGTTTTGAAGAAATCGTGTCGCCCGACCGAAAAAACGTTGTTTTGAGTAAAACGCGTTTCAAGTTTTTGAATGAAAAATCGTGAAATAATCTTACCTAAAGTTAATCATCGATGCCTGCACCGTATAAAAGGCCTTCTGCAAGTTCAATACTTTCCATTTCTTCCAATCTAGCTTGCTTCCGAAAAATGCATAAATGCATTTGTTAATAAATTACATAATATAAACTTTACGTAATTGATGGATGGCCGCTTACTCGCATGAGGCCTGCTGAACGCGCTCGAGTAGTAACACGACTCGGATCGCAGAAAAATAGTTAGACTGCTCGGATCTTTATAAAACTTTAACACAATACTTCTGAATATATATACTTTCGAAAAATATTTTAAAAAAATCGATTTTTTGAAAATTTCAAAGTGGACTGGTCCCTTAATTCGGTAAAACAAGCCTAGCTTCAAGAATTTTTTTTTCACGCTACAGACGGTGATTTTTTTATTTAGTTTTAATGTTATAAAACAGCATTTGAAGTATTTTTTATGAATTTAAAAAAAAATCAAATAATAAGCCATTGGCAGAAAATCTTTTGAGGCGCCTCGAAAAAAAGGTGTTCTGCAGTGAAGGCTATAATCCATCATTGGATCATCTGAAATCTAAAAAGCAAAAAGTTTTTATTAGTTTATAAATTTTTCAAGATAACATTGTGGAGTTTTTTTTTTATTTTATTTTTGGTAACACTTGTTTCTTTGTGAAAGCTAAAAAAACCACATCATGAACCGTTCACGAGTTGGTATAATAAAAAAAAAATTAATGCCGAATCCTTCAGGTTTCAAAACAGTCTAAAACGGAAACGCATATAAGCGCTTAATACATATCTCGTTTCATTCCCTGAGTAACATTACCACGTAACATTAGAGAACGTTATCTTAAAACAAAAGCATTATCTTTATTGATGCATTCGGGCGAATTAAAAGTTTATCGTTTTATTTATATCGTATTTTGATACTGAAAGACTTTTCTATTAGATGCCTTATGTTAGTAGTTATGAATAAAAAAATTTTAAATTCGCATTTTAAGACTGAAAAATGCAACAAAATCTTCAGAGGACATAAATGAAGTCAATTTCAGAAACATCTCATAGTTCTTATTTCACACTTATGTCAGAAAAAAGTTTGTTTGATTCAAACAAAATTTGTTTTTATTTATTTCAATTTAATAAAAAATTTTTGTAGTTTAAATAAATGTTTTGTTTAAATGAAATAAGTTTCTTGTTTGACAGTTGAAAAAAATATAAGGAAATAAATTTTGTAAAAAAAAAATAAAAATAAAAAAATAAAATCAATCTATACTGTGTGTAGTAACATTTATCTAAGACGTATTCTATAACGAATGAAAAATTGATTTCTTCGATATTATGAAATCTGCAGAACCAGGACTCGAACGCAAGAGGCGCGGTAAGAACGGAATTAAAACTCGACACTCTACCCTGAGCCGGCCCGGTAAAGCTAAACAAAGATTTTGATTTTATATCCCCAGCGTGATATAGCCGCGAGGCTTAGTCGTTAGTGTTAGGAATATACGTGTTAGGAGGGTTCGAAACCCAAGGCGTTTAAGATTTTTTAAGAGCGTGCTCCCTAAATTTGAAACAGTAAAAATACCACTGGTTGAAACAGTGCATTTTGTGATAACTGGTAAGACAGTAAACTTTACTAATTTGTCAGTGGAGTTTACTGGGAATTAGTAAAAAAGTACTAAAGTGAACAGTTTTTGGAACTGATAAAACAGTAATACTTACTGGCGCATACAGTTACTTTTTACTGATTTACAGTGGAAGCCTAAAGACTATCGGAAACAGTGAAATTTTACTGGGAATCAGTGAGTTTTTTTTTTTTTTTTTTATTGTTTCAAATTTAGGGAGTGTGATTACATGTATAAAATAAATTAAGTATAAATATAAACATTTGTGTGTAAATATGTAATGTAGATTAATAATGTTAATGTTATAAATCATCTCTACCCGCGGAGCAGAGAAATAGGAATATTTTTTTTACTGTTTGAAACAGCGCGACGTTCTTGAAATTTTCCCGAACTCCTCCGTAATTTCTATAGTCGCCTTACTGGATTCTCACCGAACTCCAATTGACATTTTCATTCGATTCCTATTCAGAAAGTTACTGCACTATCCAGGAATTCTTCCAGAATTATTTTTAATTCTCCTGAAATTTATCTGTAATTCTATTTAAAAAAGTTCTGTGATATTTAAAATAAGTAGATCCGTAATTTTCACTGAAATATTCTCATATCCTCAATCTCCGAACTAATTTGGTAATTCTTCCGGAATAAATTTTCTCCATGTATTAGCGCGCGGTTTAAAATGCTGAAAAATATTATTTTTAATAGTTGAAATGCCATTATTTATAATAAGCAATAAAAATAATATTGGGAACACTGTTCTGATCTTCAAAGTTTCGCAAATTAAAATTACTTGGAAAATAAAGGCAGATTAAAACACAATAAAAAATCACAAATATCGATATATATCGTTAAGAAGTTATATACACTTATTATTGGAGAAACAAGGGTTTTGTCACGAATTTTTTTGGAAAAGACGGTAAATTTTTTTAAGAACAAACCACTACGCATCTATTTGTACATGTTTGAAGATATTTTATCCCAAATTTGAATGAAAAATATTGACATTTGTAGGCACTACGCCCGTTGAACACCTTTTTTCAAACACCCTTCGCGGTGTCCATGATAAGCCGAAAATGGATCACCTGCAATCAATCTAACCAAGAGCTTTCTTTAGTTTATATAATTTTACTCTACTTGGACAAAGGATTTGTCGAAATAAGTATTTTTGTAAAAATGGTGATGAATTTTCTGAAAAAAATCGATTTTTAGGGGTCTAAAAATTCAGTTTTTTCAGTCCCAAAAAAAAAGTTTTCTTTCAAATGGAAATTCCTTCGTCCAAGTATGAGATAATATTTTTATAAAGTAGCCTGAAAAAAATTAGATTGATAGGTGACATGGTTTTTGAGAAATTGTGGACATCGCAACGGCCCTTTTTGAAAAATCACATTCCGAGATAATCGCGAGTTTCGTGGCCGCGGCGCGGGCGGCACGCACTTGGAGGTAGCACGCTGTTGACAGCTGTAACTTAGGTTCTAGTGCTCAGATCTCTATGAAATTTGGAGAAAATAATCTTAAAAGAATGTACTTTAAGAAAATGCAATAAAAAAATTTTCGATTTTTTCGACCAACACAAGTGTATATAACCCCTTAAGAGAAAAATGTATCGATTATCGTTGATACACTGGATAATCGATATTTACAAGAATTCAACCTAAACGCAACAATAAATTACAAAGAAAGTAAAAATGTACAAAATTATGTGAAGTTCACAGCATTGAAGCCATTTTCACGCTCTTGATCAAATTTCGAGGATTCGTTATCTCATGTTCCATTTTACTGGATGGGAAAATAATTGGCAAAAAATATTCTGTATTCAAGTTTGAAACAAAGGAAAGTGAAATCCATAAATATTAACTAAGGCTTAGGTTGCATATAATCTCAAGGCCAACAACTCCGGTCATCTTACTCTAGAGGTAGGGAAAAGAAAATCATTAAAATTATCCAATTCCCTCTGAATTAGGGTCGATCCACGACACTTCAAGGCCACACATAGTGCGTTTGTTACTAGAAGTTGCTATAAAGTTCAGGTCGCGGATAGGATAGGGTCTCGAGACTCGCGACTAGACGTGTCAGACTCGTGGTGGTCTAGTCTAGGTCTGCTGGACCGGTCGAACGTATTGTATAAATGCATGTAGGTGCCAGAGGGCAAAGGAATCCAAGTGGACTCGACAGTGCTGAGTCAGGTGCCACGGCGCTTGCATGCTCGATTCTTCCAAGCGGGGGTCATTTGGCTGCGGTCGATACGGCAACACCGCGCCCTGCTGCACACACACTCTCTCGCACACTACCAACTGCATTACAATACATAGTCACTGATATTCTTGTTCGCTCTGTTCGTGTTCTGGTCTGGCAACGTCGCACGATCAGTTGCTCGCTCGTTCGAAAGGAAAGGGCTGCGCACTCGCACACTGCGGAGGTGGCAAAGAAACCAAACTTGCTCTCTCTTTCTCTTATTTTCCTTGTTTTACACACATGCAGCATGCAAGGCGCCGAAATTGGAAAATTGCATGCGAAGAGACGGCGCTAAATGTCTGACCACAGCAGTTATGAAGGATGGAATGTTCCATGCTAAATTGCTAAGAGCCTAAGCAGCTAAGGCTCTGCATGTAAGCTATAGGGAATAGGAATCTTTGCATTTGAGTGGAATGATTTCGGTAAGGCTCTCAGCCATTACGTAATTTTCGAACCATTCTTTCGTAATGCTTAAAAATAGTTTGTCGGTATTTTTAGGATTGTTAATTTATTAATTTGAATTTAACTTGTGTCAGGTTTTAGAATAAGAAGTATATATTATATTTTTTAAAAAGATAACTTTCGGATGCAGATTTTCTAAGTCTTTAATTTACTCGTGATGGAAGCTTATCACTTGGCACGAGGAGTTAGCCTAAACAATGACGTGACCAGGCTGGTGGTCACAAGAAGGCGTGGACCAGGGTCTTCACTGTCTTCAGTTCGATCAATGCCTTAGTCGAATGAACTACTTGAAATACTTATTTGAATATTTAGTTTTGTACTTGTGATTCCGAATTGTCTTTAATTAAATTTCCACTCATATTAACCATTCGGTAACGTAATATCCTTACTCTACACTCGCACCGCTTCGAAGTTCAGGTGCTTTTCGAGTCGTGGTCAATGATCTCTTTTTAGGACTGTTGAGAGATGGGTACGCAACCGAAAGATAAAATATTTGCGATTTATAGTGGCCTTGCTTTCTATGGTTCTGCGTCAATCATACGCCTGTGAACGGCCGACCTCGAAGGTACAACAATTGCATAACATGTAAAGAAATGCTGAAAATTGAATTGTCGAAGGATTAGAAATTTTTTTCCGTTCCATGACTAATCGTGAAAATATAATTAATCACTTTTGACAAGATGCTATATTCAACGTTTTGTGTGTACTTGGTGTTTCACTCTTTCAGAGTTTAAACTCGGTATGTTAAACTTACAAACATGATACAAACTTCAAAATGCTTACAAATTCAGAATTCCATACACGTCTCATTTGTCGAATGTCTAGACCCGTTTTCTACCATTTAGATTTCTGTTTCTACGTGTTTCTAGTTTCGTAGCTGACGGTAGCATTTACCCTGCGAGAATCTCTCGAAAAGCCCTAAAAAGCGGATCATCGAAGGTGCAGAAAGGGAAGAAGCTCTCATTTCATCCACAAATACAGACACCTACAAGAACATTGATAGCCGTTCAGTTCTAAGCTAAGGTGAACGTGAGTGGCAGAGATAGAGAGGGAAGAGCGAGATAGAGAAATAGATTATTAGTGAGAAGGAGAGCAAGAGAGTGTTGCTGTGTTGCCGAGAGCATGAGAGAGACAGAGCTACTTCCGAGAGCGGAGGAGCCCGTGAACTGGCAACGCTGTCGGGAGATAAATACAGACGACCAGAGCTGAACCGTCCGTGCTCTGAGGAGAGATAGATAAACCGTTAGTCTGGTAGATGCAAGCGAGACGGATAAAGGCTGTCGAGTCGAGGGAAACCATACCATACCACTTCTTTTCGCCTCGACACGTCGCCTGAACGCGCCGCACAAAGCGGCATGGCAGCTGCCTACAGAGGCGAACCATTTACTGTCTTCGCACACACCACACTAGCTTTTCAAGTACATAACCGTGTTTGGCGTGTTTTTATCGCGAATCAACCAACGAGCAACCAACCTCCGCATGTGGCTGGTTATTTTCGCTCGATACCGTGCGTAAGAGCGAGAAACTAATGTTTGAGCGAGAAAGCAATACGCCAGCGAGATCGCGAGAGAAAAGAGACAGATGGAGAGCACGAGGCGTCCAACTTTCCTCGGGTTCTTACTCCCAATACCCCTCTCACTTCTCCCACTTCTTCTTGTTTTTTTTTCCTAACTTACATGATTCTATTCGTTTTGATATACTAGCGGCTCATAAAATATTGCCAATGCCGTGTGTTGTTCTTCTTCTTCCTCTTTCTTATTGAATTTGGAGAAAAAAGTCCCTGTGTAGCGCAGTGTACACGGAAAAAATTTGTTCCGGAAGAATTACCGAATTAGTTCAGAGATTGAGGATATGAGAATAATTCAGTGAAAATTACGGACCTACTTAAATATTTTAAATATTACCGAACTTTTTTAAAGAGGATTACAAATTAATTTTAGGAGAATTAAAAATAATTCTGAAAGAATTCGTGGATAGTGCAGTAACTTTCTGAATAGGAATCGAATGAAAATGTCAAGTGAAGTTCGGTGAGAATCCAGTAGGGCGACTATAGAAATTACGGAGGAGTTTGGGAAAATTTCAAGAACGTCGCGCTGTTTCAAACAGTAAAAAAAATATTCCTATTTCTCTGCTTCGCGGGTAGATGATTTATAACATTAACATTATTAATCTACATTACATATATACACAGAAATATTTATACACGGAAAAAAAAAGTTCATTAAACTTTATAGAACTAGTCCTATAGTAGAGGATACGGCGGGTATCCGTGTGGAAATTTTGTAATGGCTCTAGCTGGGCCCAAACTAGGACAAACTTGGCCCCAACTTGGGGATCTAGTCAGGACCAAACCAAAAATGAAACGCCTAACCCGCCAGAGCCTAACTTACCAACCAACTTGGCCCCAACTTGGCTATATTTATTTTTTTAGTCTCAGCCATATTAAAATAAAAAATTATTTTTTTAAATAAAAAATGAGTAAAAACATTTATAAAAGTAAAATTATTAATTTTTAAAGAACATTTGAAATACATAATTGAACATTTTAAGAAAACTACTGAACCGGATTATTTGTCGCCTAGAAATTTCATCAATTTATCTACAACTGTCTTTAAGTTAATAGGGCGACAAAAAACGGCGACATCCACACACACACACACACACACACACATCCGGACAATTGATTAAAATGTTGTATTAGACATTTATCAAGTGAGGAAAGTTTAATTAAAGCATTTTAAAAATATTAGAAAATGTAACGACTACAAAGCTTCCTCTATGAGGAACCAAAAATTTAACAAAAAAATTTCTTTAAATCAAACAAATGTTTCTTTGGTCGTATATCAATACTAGAATTTCTTTGATTCAAAGAAAGTTTCTTTGATGCAGAGAAACTTTTTTCTGGATGTACATGACGCTAAAAATGATCTGCACGTTAACATTGTAAATAGCAATGAAATGAGATTTTCTGTTATAGACAGTAACATAAATTCTAAGCTTCAATTGTCACCAATGATATTCACTTTATAAAAAAAAAAAACGACTGGCTTCGAGGTTAGCCGAATGAGTCGCCCATACCTGCGGGCCGAACACTCAGCTCTCTTCTGAGCCTATTTAAGCAGAAATTTTTTCTACCGTATCAAAAACTGCTAGGTTGCAAAAACTGTGATTGGCTTACTCCACAAGCTTCGCTACGATGTCGAAGGCAAAATTGGTTTTTGCTGTTCAGGGTATACGTTATACTTACCGAATGAGCAAATTTAACGATAACTCGGGTTTTTTCTCATTTTTTTTTCCAAAAATTAAAAATTGTGAAAAAAACTCAGTTAATCAGAATTTGCTCGTATGGTAAGTAAAATATGCCTTTAAGAATATGGAAGCATTTAAAGAAAGGATCCTACCCGAGTAGAAATTTTGCTGTGGCCCCGATCGGGCCCAGATTGGGGAATCTGGCCTCGATCGGGTCCAGACCGGGGATGAAACACACGGATCGATCGGGCTGGGCGTTTCATCACCGATCTGGGCCAGGTTTGGAAATTTCTACACGGGTATGAGTATTTTTGAATGAAACTAAATTCCAAAAGTAACATTGGTAAAAATTCTCAGCTTACACTTTTTTCTACTAAATTATAATTTTTCTCTCGAGTTATTAAGGGCATGCTCTGCGCTTGGATTGTGTGGGTTGAGAAAAATTTTTTTGGTGTTAACCATGTCCAAACGCAATGATATATTGCTTTCAAACTTTGGAATATAGGAAATGGGACATTAAACTACGTTTGTATACTTAGTTGGAGTCATAATTTTGAAAAAAAATCAAGTCGGTAAAGTAGGGACATGATTTTTTTTCAAAATTATGACCCCAACTGAGTATACAAACGTAGTTTAATGTCCCATTTCCTATATTCCAAAGTTTGAAAGCAATATATCATTGCGTTTGGACATGGTTAACACCAAAAAAATCGGTTTGTCGTCCGAAAAGAGCATGCCCTTAAGCAAGACAAATTTTTGCAGAAGGTCAATGAGCTTTACCAGTTACCATATAAGAAAGTTGCAAACCCTTACTCTGAATGTGATTTGCATATGCGGTCACCCGCGAATGTTTAAAGAGGGTCTGTACAATATGTAGTGTTTCCTGCTCTTAAAGAGTGACAGAAATGGATGATATAGTTGAATGTATTCTTTTAGAAGAATGTATTCTTCTTTATAAAAAAATGTATTATTTTCGGCTAATTTATAATTCGTACGACTTCACAATAAACTCCAGTTCATTAATTTGATCTCGAAATTGGATCAGAATGAGGTTAGACATCCATTTCAGGTTTTTTTTTCTTTGATCAGATAATTTGGGATCAAAATTACCCGATTTTGGACATCAATTATACCTATTGAAAAGATAGACTTTTTTCAAGTAGAAACAATCTGAACGATGATGCAAATGAAGTTGTAGTGTGTACAACTTTCTGTATACAATGTCTACAGTGTAAACAGAAAATGTACAATTGATTTGTGTACACATCAAATGTATGTACGTTTGATCCGCAAAAGTGTATCATTTTGATCTCAATTCGATAAAAAAAAGTAAAGCCAAATGAGAAAAGCTCTTTTTACAAATCTGAAAATAGCTAAAGAAATTTTTCATTCAAGAAATCCAATTGCGATTCCGTGTCTTAATATCTTGTTTTGTTTTTGTATTTCCGCGTACCTCTTTTTCCCTCATTGAGATTCAATGGAAATCAGTGGCATTCATGAAAATCAATTTGGGATGAATAACCCTGCGGGAAAAACAAAGGATAAAGTTTACATCGTTTCAAGGTTCATAGTTCATTTTTCACTAAAACCTGGGGAAAAGTTTTACAATTATAATCATATATTTAGGTTTCACTCTTTGTGATAAGCGAATCCTATATAAGTATACGTAAAGTTAAAAACGATGTTAAAAGAAGGCACACGTTCAGTCTTCAAACAAAATGATTGCTTTATTACTTCACACTTTCAAAAGAATTTTCCTCTGAAGAATGATGTTTCTTTTGCTCTTACAACTGGTTCTTCCTTACGAAGACAGATTCCTCATTTTTTTTTTTCATTCAAATCATTGCTTTAAATACAAATGTTCAAAACCGCAAAAACGTCGATACTATAAGGTTAAACCGATTAAATTCCTTGGCTCTCCTTAACGGCATGTGATACTTTTAAGAATATGATTTTCAAATTACCCAACTTTTCTACCCAACATCACCTGCAATGCAATAATTATAATATTTGTATTTAGTTTGATAATTGTAATATCTTGCCTCTAATTCAAATGTATAAAAACGCTAAATATATATATAGCGGATGATCATTAACATGAACATTGATGTTCATGAAAAGTTATTTAAAAATTTAAGAGGTGAATCTCATATAAATTTCATCTTGCGAGTATGAAGCGAAAAAGAGGAACATTAATGGCCTTGGCCGACGGGCATCAGTCGGTAGCCATCACTCGAGCACAAGACGAAGTACTTAGCGGTCACTGCACCTTTTCCTCGTGCAACGTCTTCGGCAACCATGGTCATACGATTTGCAGCCAAAGTCTTCAATTCAGTCTCCACTCTACCTGTCTGCACTTTCGGCGCAAGCTCGCCATTATCATGCGGAAAGGTTTATAACGACCCACTTTGATCTTCATTCCTTGCTTAGTGCTCGTATCCCTTTTATGACATTCTTATGCTTTATAGCTCTAGTTTTCTTCACCGTCATTTTCAACATTCCTTTACTAATGAAGTAACACTAGCGATGTTACTTTAGTATTCATGGTTTATGGCATTCGTCCATTTTGTTGTTTCCTATCTTAATGATCAGTAGAAGGTTTTTGATTCAGTCCCGAGTAGAAATTTTGCTGTGGTCCCGATCGGGTCCAGATCGGGGGATTTCAAGCCGGGGATGAAACACACGGCCCGACTAGGCCCAAACCTGGCCCGATCGAGCCGGGCGTTTCATCACCGATCTGGGCCAGGTTTGGAAATTTCTACACGGGTTGAAAATATTAATAAGCATTACCCAAGAGGTTGATAACTCGTGAAATCAGGTGTACACTTGCACTGAAATCTCCTGAATTCTCCTGAAATATCTGAAGCCCGTGTAGAAATTTCCAAACCTGGCCCAGATCGGTGATGAAACGCCTGGCCCAATCGGGTCCCGATCGAGTCAGGTCTGGGCCTGGTCTGGTCATGTGTTTCATCCCCGGTCTGAAATCCCCCGATCGGGGCCACAGCAAAATTTCTATTCGGGAGGCATTTGAAATCACTTGAAGTCACGTGAATTCATTCGAATTTTCTTGAAATCTCTTGAAGTCAGTGAAATCTTCTGAAGTCATTGAAATATCCTGAAATATCTTGAAGTCAGAAGTAGGTGTACACTAGGGATTTTTGATTCCGATTCGATTCTTTAAAAAATCGATTTTTTTAGTAATATAGGATTCGATTTTTGAATCGATTCTTTACCCCTAGAATGAAAAACCGATTCCTTTTTTTTTCTTTCCTGTATGTGTCGTCTGCAATTTATTTTATAACGCATTATGCACAACGTATAAATATCTCAATACAAAAATTCGTTCATTTGAACGTTCAGAACTTTTCAATCATAATTACTAAGCAAAAAAATTAAAAGGAAAAAAATTAGATTTTTTTAATATCGATTTTTGAAAAATCGATTCTTTTCTTTCGATTTTTACGTGAATCGATTCTTTTTCATTCGATTCAGATTCGATTCAAGAATCGATTCTTTTCCAGGAATCGAACATCTCTAGTGTACACCCGCTTGGTTGAATTGGGAACTCCTCGACATTACCAAAGAAATAATGCAATCTCCAATTTCATAAACTACATGCAAAATACTCAACTAATATTATATGTGTCTGGTGACATGGTATCTCGGTAGCTGTTCGTGTATGACACCCTATAGATTAGTTTATCTTACGTAACGTGACTGGAGAGAGAAAGAGTGGCCATTGTTTGCGAGGCAATTGCGTATAAAACGGTACCCGCATATGTTCACATACTAGTTTTACGACAATTTTAACGCTAAAAGGCAAAACCTACTTAATTATACCAACAAGTTTTTTTTTTATTAGAATTATTACTACAATAAGTTTTTTGTACTTTTTTTCAACGTATTGAATTTCAAGAGCATTTCGCAAATGAAGATCGGATTAAATATTAAATGACATTTTTACTAAAGACCTTCAATTGACTTTTGACAAATAATTTCTTATAACGCTTTTTTAATTCACGAAAGAGAAAACTGAAAGGCAAATAATAATTATAATAGCGGAGATAATGGTTTTGTTGATATACGTACTGCGCTGCTATTAAAATGCTGGTTACATTCTGGCCATACAAATATTTCACTGCAGAGTGAATTCAAGATATTAAGCTTCGGTTCGCTATTTTATTTTTGTGATTTTAATGGAGCGACCGTCCGACGTTCTATTTCCAGTTGTGATGTAAAGCCACAATCCCCGAATACCTGTGCGAGAGTTTGAAGAGTTTAGTAGAAAGAAAAAATGCTAAAAAAAAGATTCCAGTTTCATTTTGTCGTTATCTGCGATAGTATTGAGTTTCTAGTAGCATCACAGAATACGACGGACGGCAAAAACCACGAGTCTAGAATACGCTTTATAAAGAAAAGCGGCGACATCTTTATCATAATTATTTTGAAAACGTTTTCATACATGTATATTGCACCAAGAACACTGTGACATAAAATTATAAGAATGCATATAAGTGGAGAAATCAATTGTCTTACAACTCGAGAATAGAGAGTGGTGTCAACATAAAAGAGAATATATGTATATTGTATATCTCTATTCATAAGTCTATGGTTGAAATTCACGCCTCGAGGTGTTACATATACATATTGCCGAGAGCATGCAGAATACGATAAAACGTCGACTTGTGGCCTACGTCATAAGCCGAGGAGTGATTCAGCGAATGGATTACCCTCTCTGAGCACAAGATGGGGCAAGATAATATCAGGCTAAACCCGCTTATTGGTATATTTCTCAGCCTTCGCTCGAATTAAATTTGCAGAGAAATGCGAGGATGGTCTCATGCTCTGGAACACGTAAGAGAATTTATGACATAAACATAAGTAAACCCTAAATACATAGACCATTTGCAAATAACATACGTAAAAGGGAAAAGGCCCCTATGATCTAGAGCAATATTTTCTCAGAAACAAAACCCAATCCTAAAACCATCAAAGCAATTGATCTGGAAGGGAAAGCGTGTGATTCAAGAGAGCGACTTTCTCCGCATAGAGACGGTAGCACATTGCACTTCCTAGAGGGAAGAAATCTTTGCTGGTGCAGTTTAGTTCTGAATTCGATGAAAATGGGGGGCTACCTTCTGCACCTGTGACTTCCACCAAGTGAATGAGGATCATCCCCAACGTGTTTCACGAGACTACCTCTCTTGAGTACTGGCGAGCATAGACACGCACGGGAATGAGTAGTCCCGCACGCAGACAAGCACGAATAGCGCAAACCGGGCCACGTAAATGTGCTCACGTACGAGCCGGTTCATTCATGCATTTGGTTCAGTCAGTCACCACTACAGGGAGACCGATCAGCTGATCCCCACGATGGCAGACTGCACGTCGCCAACCCCCGCCCTCCCTTCATGCCGCCCCCAAGTTCCTTTCAGACACCCCCCTCCCCGATCACCACCGCTTAGACTGAGTCTCCCTCCCCCTCCTCCACTAACTCCTGCGGCAACCTCCCCCCGCACTACACCTTCTCGCCCCGCGGACGATCAGCTGACTGGGAACTGACAGTCGAGCCGTGGGCCTGCGAAACCCACGTGGTGGGGCTACCAGAAACAGCAAGTAGCAGTAGTTTCTGCTCCTCTGCAGGGCCGCCGCGTCGTGCTGTGCTCTGCGCCACTCTGCCCTGCTAGCACTTTCCACGCCGAGGGCAGAAACACGACTCTCAGTCTGTCTCGGATCGAAGAAGAGTAGATAGGCGAAGGAATAGCTGATTTGGTTGTTTGGGAAGTTGAGGTAGTTGGTAGGATAGTAGCTGTCGGAAGTCTGTTGCTGATGCTGGAGGAAAGAGCAACCAGTAGGTCAACCGACACTTGATGATTCTGCTGGTCCCCCTGGTAAGGGATAGTGTGAAACCAGTGTAGGGACTCAGAGTTAGCATTTATGCTATATAACGATCAGATCTCTTTTATTAACTCGCGAGATAAAACGAGAGAATCCGACGTGCTATATAGCGTGAAGCTAACTCAGAGTCCCTATGCAAAAATGGTGAAACTAAGTCCTGTGGTCGGAGTTAATTTGGATCTGGGATTTGTGATGGATAGTGATGATGATGATTTGCTTTGTAGGATGGCTTTATGCGAAATATGATGGTTGTACCTTCAGGATATGGTGGTTAAAGGACTGGTAAAATGTAGGGTCAACCGAGTTGATTTTATATAGTGGTAGATAGAAGAAATTTCACTTTAGTGACAGTAGCCAACTGATTGTGAGGGATCAGAGAAACAACGAATGTGAGTTACAAATAAATTTTTAGGATGATAAACTACGACCAAACATCTATAAATAATCGTCAATTACAGTTGATACTACAGTTGATGATATATTACACTTTTCCATAGTTTAATTAGTAATTAGCGGATAACAATCTGACGTCTTAACTCGCTGGAATGCATCAATATTTCCGGTAGTGGAATCCTCCTCTGAATGTAGGACTGTTTCAAAACTTGTGGTAAGAACCAGATCAAAAATAAATCAGAGACTGTATTATTGTTTTATTGAATTTTTGATTGGACACCTGATACCAGTCCAGTTTTTTTTATATAAATAATCTCTTTAGGACCCGCAATCGATTTGTTTCACAACCTTTTCGTAACCTGAATCAGAATCTGATTCAATATCACACGCCCCAAGTTCCTGAATAGATAATGGGAACTTGCTTTGTACTGAAACACAAGCATACACTTGGTTTCTACTAGTACTATTCGAAGTGGCAGATCATCAATATATCTGCAGAGAAAGTACAAAGGTATATCGTCTGATCGAAAAAAAAATTTAAATAAAGTTGTTCCACAGATCATAAGTACCGAATAAATTGTTTGTGATTCATTCCTTGTCGGTCTTTTATAGCGGTTTGTCCTAGAACTTCTCTACGTGCTTCGCAATAATTAAACTCCATCTAACTAGAAGAGAACGCTCGGTAGTTTGCAGCACATGTATTAATTGTCAACCTGATTGTTTGCCAATCTCGTTAGCAGATAATCGAGCCTTGTGGATACGACGCAAAATTACTTTTTATATAAAACCGACCTCGCTCCACATTTTTCAATCTTAAACATGATATTAAATCCCCAGAACTCCTTATACAGACCAGAGATTCTTGTTTTGACGGGAATTGAATAGTCGGAAAAGGAGAAAGGTGACACGCACTACCCTAATGACCACGTGGTGACTCCATACTTTCATCATTTACTCTATTCTACCAACCAAGCACGTGATCACGCTTCCAAAGATTTTGACGCATGCGCAATGCACACACCAAGGTCGAACAAAATCAACATCAACTTAAGCACGTGGGATTATAATCACTATCTGTAAATAGAAGAAATTAGTCTGCTTGGTCGTTCGGTATTTTTTTTCGTCGGATAACTTCATTTTAGGAGATGCGGACCTCTGACGTTTACCCTGAAAGACAAAATAGTTGATAGATTCTTCAAAATGTTGCGGATTTTCCCGTGCAGAAAATGCCTTAATATTCCCTACTTTAAACAGGGAACTGGTCGGGTGTTATAAAGGGTAACTCGACTAGAAAATGTTATGCAGGCTCTTGTCAGGGATTGGTAGGGTTACCTCTGTTTGCTTTCTAGAGAATTACAGGGAAGTTTAGAAAGGTCCTAGTTTAAAATTTAGACAGGCACTACTCAAATACGAAACATATTTCCATGCCAATGATTGATAGTGTTATGCTCCAGAAGTTTGAAACTGTCTGAGGTTGGTGCTATCTTCCCTCTACGATTGGTGGCTCTACATCTTTTATTGAATTCAAATAAACAAATTGAATCATAATTTGCGAAATCATGGAAAGAAAAAGGGCGTTAAACCAAATAAAGAGCAAAAGTTACAGAATGAAAAAAAAATTACGCACTGATCATTCGACAATAGTGGATGAAAGTGACAATACAGAAGGTGAAAGTGAGGTTATGGGTGTTCCGGATGACATTTATGAAGGTAATTTATTCTAAAATTAATAAATGTTTGAAAAGTAAGGTATACAAGAGAAAATAGAAGTTTAGAAGTATATAAAAGTTCAGTTATTATTCATTGTGTGAAAGTAATTTAGACTGTGTTTCTAAATGGAAAATAGTTTTTATTTCCCGTTCGGTGCAGCTTAATTAATCTAGTATGAAAAATATATTTTATTTATTATTTTTAAATGTCATTGCAGAACTCTAATTGCAATTATAGGTGAAGTTTATTTTTATTAATTTATGATGACGTACGTAATCACATAACCTATAATCAAATTAGGGAATTATAGGCTCGAATCTGGCCATTAAGTCTAGGCTAATGCCTTTTGTGCAAAGCGTGATGTTCTTGTCGGGACCTTTCCAGATTTCCCATTCAGCACCCTAATAAAGTTAGGGCAATATGACTAACACCCTACCAAAACCGAGTCGCAATTTCTGCACGGGATTAAGATATTTTTAGAATGTGAATTGCAAAATTGCAACACAATTTCGAAACTACAGTATCATGTATTGTAACGCATGCCTTATGTTCCGGAAACAACTTCCATATACTGGAGGCTTCCTACGAATTTTCAATAGTGTGGCATATACTTGGAAATTGCGTTAGAGTACATTTTGAAGTCGACTTGCGTAAAAATCTAAATTCTGTGCTTTACACGCATTATGAAAATACAATAATGAAAATCGTGCAGAGTGTGTACTCTATACGTGCTTCGAATGTACATAGGCCTTGAATAACGTATGCATGTGCCATATAAGGATAGAAATAACACCAGAAAGAGGCCCAGGAATCATGAACATTATCGAAACAAGCTTATTTCCTCATAATTAATATATTTATGGCAGTCAGCTCGATGAAGCTATGCATTCCTGATTTATTCTATTAGAATATAACTCTTTAGAATAGAAGTGAATCATGCTTATGTAATGCTATCGTCTTACAGTTGCCTACTTTACTTTGCATCCTTTTACGTGCAAGTAAAATTTAACGACCTCGTTCCAACCTTTACATCATTTTTTTTCAGTAATTGTATTCTCAAGTACACAGAATCGTAAAATACGTAAATTTTTTGCAATATATGACATAAAGTGACTTTGAACTATGATCAGCACACGCTTTAGCTTTACGTTAACTGATGGAGCGGTTTGCATTGAAAAATATCGAGCGTCGATGAGTACCGTAATCGTAATGTGTCGGGAGCTGAGAAACGGAGAATTCATAGACTTGCGTGAAACGACGAGGTCGTCCACTGCGGGGCGCCACATTACACTCGTGTCGTTTCTGCGCGACGACGAGAATAGCAACCTCTCGGGCGTAGATCCAGAGAGCACTGACCTAGTATTCTCAGCCGCCGATTTCGCCTCCAAGTCCCTTTCCTCCCCTCCACCTAATTTAATTTAGCCGGTTGCACTTTTCTGTGGTACACGCTTAGGGAGGGGAGAGCACGTGCGATCGGAATCGCCTCCATGATTGAAGATTTCTGTTTACTCCGGAAGTGCGCTCGGAGGTATTGCATGAGGCTACCAGTTCTCGTGGCCGGTCGGGGACAGTGAAGGGTGCGAGATGCTATAATACCGGAACCACTTTTATAACGTTTTCTTCTGAATAATATGTAGCATCTGTTAAAGTTACACTGTTAAAAATTTCTGTTGTGATTTCACAACAAATGTTATGGAAGTTTATTACCAATACGTAATGTAATTTTACAATACATGAAATTGTACCTTCACAATACAGTATTGTAGAATTACAACATATGTATTGTCATTTCACAACATATAACCAATATAAAAAAATAAAAATAAAATAAGAAGAACATGGTTTATTCGCACTTATATTATGGATATTCTAATAACTAATCGATATTTGTAAATTTAAACGCTTATATAACAAATAAAATTTCGGACGCAACGCTGGGGGGGAATCGAATGCACGATCTATCGGACGCGAGTCTACGACCTAAACCACTAAGCTAAGCTCGTGAGATGCTGATTTCACATTTTTTCCAGGGTCTACTCAATCAGTAAAGATATATGATATGGCGCTACTTCACAGCGGCGGACACGCGAAACTTTCAATTCACAATAAATGTATTGTAATTTCACTTTGCAATACCCGAATTGTAATTTCACATTACATTTTGTATTGTAATGTGTTGTAAAATCACAAACATTTTTAACAATGTACAGATTCAGATTCAATACCGTGTAAACTTTATATATAACAACGTAAATAACCTCTGATTGACCTATGAGGTCTTGATGGAAACAAATTGATAATACCATATTTGGACGTAAAATTTCCCGCTCTTTCCGAATCTGTAGTCAAAAATCCATTTTTCGACATATTTACCTATTTTTACCTTGAATTGACCTTGATAGTGATTCGATAGGGTCAAGTGGGCCTCGTATTCGGATTCAGGGACTCCAAAAACGTTGGGAATAGTGGTCATTTCTAATAAAAAATTTTTTTGTCGATTTGACCTTCAATTGACGTAAATTATGACGTGGTGGGGGTAAACGGACATCAGATTCGGACTCAGCGTGCCGAAAAACGTAGGGGTATATGGGTCACCTTTCTGTAACAAGACCTGTTTTTTTTTTGTGTGCCTGTGTTATAAGTATATCCATATGAATAAACCATTTTCCTAATTAATAATTTTTTTTAAGACATTTATTTTTATGTTTGAAAGTACAAAAAATCTGTAAATGTAAAATTTACATATTTTATCTGTAGAATTTACAGATTTTTCTTTAGATTCAACAGATTTTTCTATAAATACAACAGATTTTATCAGTAAATCCAACAAAAAATGTTCTGTTGAATCTACAGAAATAATCTGCTGCCCCTATTCCAGCAGATTAAATCTGTAAATTCTACAGATTTTTCTGTAGATTTAACAGATTTTTTTTTCTGTGTGTAGCTAATTTGAGTTTTATTAATGTTATCGTATTTTTCAATGGTTTGATAGAATAAAAGACGTTGATAAAAATTGAAAATTTCCAGGAGTAGAGCTAACCTTTCTGATATTGTTAAGGTTGATATTCGCCAAGTTTATATTTTATCTATATGACAATTCCACCAACGACAAAAGAAATTAAATCTGCTATATTTCCAGATTACTGTTATTTTTAATTAAAACAAGTCACTATTGTTGCACCATGTTTGAATCAACATCGGTTTGTTTAAGATGGATTGTTATAGTCTCAAAGAAAAATGGGAAAAAATAATAAAAGTTTAATATCAGTACAGAGAGCATACCACAAAGAGTTTGGCGGTGAAAAGACGCCCTTTTAGCAACAATTAAGTGTAATAATAATAAATAAGATAAAAAGTAGAATTTATTCCTTTCTTGAAAAATAACAGTTCTGCTTGCTCTTTTTTTTAATTCTATGAAATAATATACTTACCAGAATGGTGATTAGCGATATATTTGATAAGTTTTCAACTTATGAAGAATTCTTACACTCCTACAGCTCCGTATCCGATAACACAAAAGCCATAAAAACCGAAAGGTGCACACAAAACAATTTTGAGAAGCTAATCAATCTGACGACTCAAAATCCGTCGACATTACAAAGAACAGCTGCGAGGCGGATTGGTGTATCAAAAAAGATAAAACACCATTCCGCTTACTGTTGGATTTGAAGTTGCGACTATACAAGATTGGTTTTTACACAAAATATGAAGTAACTGATAAAGAACGACGGCATTAATGTAAAGCAGATATTTTTATCTTACGAAGCAAATTTTTACTTACATGTACGCGTTAAAAAACAAAATTACCGGTTTTGAACTCACAAGAATCCTCAAACAACTGAAATAAAGAAATCAAAACCTGAAAAAGTCACCGTTTCGCGTGTTATATCTGCTACACAGATTTTTGGACCTGTTTTTATTGAAGAAAACATTACCGGAGATGTTTA
>CAJFCP010000130.1:401480-417019 GCA_904066005.1 Synergus itoensis | reverse complement strand
AAGAATAAGCGAGAGATTGGAAGGAATACAGAAGTGGGGATTAAAAGAGATAGGAGCGAACTATTATTGACAAGAAGATAGAAAAAGATAGGCATAGGCGATAGATTACAAAGGGAAATATAAGTAAGGATTGAAAGAGATAAGAGCACTGTGGAGTAACAAGGAGATAGAAAGAGATAGACTGCAATAGGCGAGATATAGAGATAAAAAAGTGCTGATTCAAAGGGATAGGCGTGGATGTAGATTGAGATGGAAATAGAAAGGGATAGAGAACTGGAGATTGAAAGAGATAGAAGCGAGTTGAGATTGACGAGGAGATAAAAATGGATAGACAAGAATAGGCGGGAAGTAGGAAGGAAAAGAGAAGTGGGGATTGAAAGAGATAGAAGCAAACTGTGATTGACCAGGAGATAGAAAGAGGTAGATAGATATAGACAAGAGATAGAAAGAGATAGAGAAATGAGAATTGTAAGAGGTAGAGCAAGCAGTGATTGAAAATGAGGTAGAAAGAGATAAATGGTGATGGAAAATTGATTGAAAGAGGTAGAGAAGTGGGGATTAAATGAGAATTGAGATAGGCGTAGATGTGAATAGGCAATAGATAGAAAGGAATAGGAAAGAGAAGATTGAAAGAGATAGAATTGGATGTGGATTAATATCGAGATAGAAGAAGATATAAAGGGATAGGATTTCTATCTATTTACTTCCAGGGAAACTATAACCTCCACTGTTGCCCTCAAATCCGGTTGACGATTCGAATTGGATTGAGACGTCTGCTTGCGTGCATTAACCGTTATATAGTGTTATGTAGCTTGTAGCGCCTCTGTCATCATTATACCGTAATATCCCCGACACACTCACTTCGCAATGCGTTGTCGACTTCGAATTAACCCACAGATTCTTGCGCTAGCTGATGATCCGACAGTAGGAGGAGGGACTATTTTGAGAGAAACTTCTGCTCTGCCATGCCGCCTGTTGGCTCCCCCACACTGGAGGCCACATGTCAGGAAATTCAGCGAAATGCGAGTTCTTAGTCTTGACATTGTCCAATACTTTTAAAATGATTTAATTAAATTTTCCTTAGTTGATAAATGTCTAATACAAAGTTCTAATCAATTATTGTCCGGATGTATGAATTGGTGGATGAATGTCATAATTTTTGTCGCTTCTATAACTTAAAGACAGTTGTAGATAAATTGATAAAATTTTTAGGGCTTATTTGTACAATTAATACCTTAAAAAGTACCCAATGATTTTTCAAAATATCTAATTATAATATTTATCAAGTAAAATAAAGAAATCGAACTTTGATGTTAGAGCTTGGTTCCAACAACCTTGAGGCTTCGGAATCTTTGAAACTTTTTATTATTTTCATATTTTATCTATTTCTGTTGTAACTATTTTTGATCTATTCTATGTGTTTCAGAATCTTTGAGGGACTACAATGGACTCTCGGCAGATCTGTACAAGCCGTCGAACTATGATAAACTGGCCCTCTCCCTTCTCTCGCCTCTTCCAAATGAGCAGGATTTTGCAATCAACGTCTGCACTCTGCTGTCGAACGAGGGCAAACACACATTGCGCCTCGACAAGTATCCCCGACTTGTAAACATTCTTTTGGCACATGCCGGCGTTTTCGATTGTCCCGGCACACGCCAATTGTTTATTGAGGTCTACTCACGAGTCAGAAACTACTCGATTAATTCCTTCTGGTCGGATGTACTCGATGCTCAAGATGTAATTGATCTCACCGATGAGAGGATCTTCCTCAAAAAACCTTCACCCACGCCCAATACCTTTTCCAGGCGGAAAAATCTCGGCAAGGAAAAAGCAAACAAAAATCAAGCAGCTCAAAACAGTGAAGAAGTTGCGCCGCCTATGGAAATTGATGCGGTAAATATTTTTTTAAAATTGGATCTGAAAAATATCTAAAAATCGTCTCAAATCTAAATATAAGCAAAGTTGTCAAGAAAGAAAATTCCGGAAATTATGAAAAATACAGCACTTTAAAACTTTCGACAAGTGGTAAATTCCTACC
Source organism: Synergus itoensis (assembly GCA_904066005.1). Taxonomy (NCBI): domain Eukaryota; kingdom Metazoa; phylum Arthropoda; class Insecta; order Hymenoptera; family Cynipidae; genus Synergus; species Synergus itoensis. The sequence continues at coordinate 414,981 of CAJFCP010000130.1, read as the reverse complement.
TTAATAGTTGATTAGTTTTAAGTTTAATAAGGAAAATCTTATATGTAATTTGAATAAATCGAAACTCAAGAAAGTCATACGGGTGGCGACTTGACCGAGAAACCGGGAATTTAATTAAAAGACCGGGAGTTTACTTCTGATCGTAGTAAAATTCGAGTTATCATTCTTTTAATAATTATCTATACTATATGAATTGGATTGAAGTTTCAGACGTCTAGTCTGACCATTTTTGTTTACATTTATTGAAATAGAAATATTTAAAAAAAAGTACCTAAAATACAAAATTTTTATTTTTTTTATTTTATTTGTATTTCTTTTTATCTTTATTTACTTGCAGAAATTTACCCGGCGTTGTCCTGGATTTTAAGGGCATGCTCTACGGTAACGAAGTAACCAATTTTTTTGGCGCTCACCATGTCCAAACGGAATCATATATCGTTCTCAAAATTTGGAATATAGAAAATGAGACATTAAATTGCGTTTTTATATTTAGTTGTAGTCAAAATTTTGAAAAAAAAAATCAAGTCGGTAAAGTAGGGATCTGATTTTTTTCAAAATGATGGCTCCAACTAAATATACAAATGTAACTTAATGTCTCATTTCCTATATTCCAAAGTTTGAGAGCGATATATCATTCCGTTTGGACATGGTGAACGCCAAAAAAAAATATTAATTAAATTTACTTACTTATAAAAAAAAAAAAAATTCAAATTTTATAATAATAAACATTAATATTTCAGCAGGAGGAATAATTAAAGTATTAGATATGGACCACATTGATATTCTCGAAGAGGAAATTTTAAGTGAAGAAAAAATAAAGATGAGCTTTAAGCGATTAGATACGTGTAAACGACAAAGTATTCATAATGAACATGATTCAGAGATTTGATAAAATAAATTTTTAAGGGTATGTGATACTTTATCATAAGAGAAAATTAGTTAAACCAATTATACATTCATAATAATAAATATTTTTAGCAAATAAGAGTCAATAAACCTTCGTCTCACATAAACGAAGGTTTATTGACTATTATTTGCTAAAAATATTTATTATTATAAATGTATAATTGGTTTAACTAATTCGCTCCTATGGTAAAGTATCACATGCCCTTAAGATTGGTGAAATTAATGTTAAGGGCATGCACTATGAAATATTTTTAGTACGTCAAAAGGGATAAACAAAAATGATATATACAATTAAAAATATAAAATATAGACTTTATTTTGACTAGATAGTAAAATTGAAAAAGAAAAAGGAGAGAAATTTTTGTCGGTAATTTAAAATTTTTTATTTTTAAATATTATAATAATAAAAAAAAGATGAAAGAACATTTAGCGGATTGTTTCCTATATTAAAAGGTTTAAAAGCGTGAGAACGTGGTAACGTAAAAAAAAAGGTTAATAAACGGAGGATAGAGCATACAATTAAGTAAGAGTAAAATAAAATTTGTATTGACAGTAAAAAGATTCAGTATTAAGAAGATTGTGATAAGGTTTCTTAATAAGAAAATTTAAGACAAAAATAGAATTTATAAAATTAAATGAAGACTTATTAAATTAAGAAAAATTGATATATAAGCCAAAGTTAATTAAAATAAATATAATAAAATGAAGATTGTAGTATAAAAAAATAGGGGTTGCTATAAAAGTAGAACATGAAGTTGATAAACAATGGAAGTATTATCATTTCATAAATATTAATTAAATTTAATTATTAAAAATAATTAAAAAAAAAAGATTTTAATGAGTAAGAAAACAAAAATGAAAATGGAAACAAATTGATGTTGTAGAAGAGGATAATTGAAATGAAATGACGAAAAATTAGAATTTATAAGAGAAATTGATGAATTATTAAATTAAGGAGAATTGGTATATGTTATAAGCAAAATTAATTTGAAATAATAAGAAAATTGTGGAGAAATGAATGTGATGTAAGAAAAAAAAAAAAAAAAAATTTAGTAAATGTTATAAGATTAGGTATTAGGAATATTGTGAGCAGTTGGAGTAATAATAAAGTTTATTAGAAAATTTAAATTTAAGTTTAGAAAATGAGAAATTATTATAATAAGGAAAATTGATATATAAGCAAAATGAATGTGAAAGAAATATGCGATTAAGTGAATCAAGAGAGAAATTTATTGTAACAATAAATAATTGTAATAAAAAATAATTTTTGGAAGTAATTTGAAAAATTTAGTAGAAAAGTAGAATTATAATTTTAAGAAAGTTAAAATTAAATGAAACGCGCGCGCGATAGCGCGCGTTTGATCTAGTATCTTAAAATCGCGAGCAACGCTGGGTAAATTTCTACCAGTAAACAAATAAAAATAAAATGGTTTTGGGAACTTTTTTGATATTCTTAAACTTAATCTGATAAATGTAAAAAAATTAATTCGTCAGACTAGACAATATTTAATCATTTTAAAGAATTTCAAGTAATTTTAAGGAATTTCATTTGATTTTTTTTTTAAAGTGTAGTTTATAAAATTGTATATAATCTTCAAATCTTGCATTTAAACATTTTCACCAATTCTAAGTACTTCAATTAAAAAGTTATTCAATATTTAACTGAATTTTTTTTTTTTTCTTTATAAGAAAAGAAAATTTAAAGTAATCCTCTTTTATTTTATTAATTAATTTTTTTTTGTTTGTAAATTTTTTAATTTATAGTTTGACTTTTTTTTACTCCCACCCAATAGTTTATTACCAAAATGTGAACTCTATATGTACACTTGGTAAGAATTACAAAAAGTTTGGGTTTTTTTTAATTCAACTGGAACAATTGTTGTAATCCTTGAATTTTTTGCTTAGATTTTTGTGGCCACTTTGAAAAAAAAAAATAAAATAAAAGAGAAAGAATAATATGGCATAGTTTAATTTTCTTTCTCTTTCTTGTAAATAATTCTCGAAACTGAATTCCAGGAGCTTCCAGACATCATTCGACTGGACTCAGCCGGAGAACCGGAAGAAATTTTGAAGGATCTGAATCAAAATTCGATAAAATTTGAGGAGGAAGATCACGATCTTTTCTGCGTTGGACGAACTCTTGGCACGCAAGATCCTTATGGACAACGAGTACTTCAGATAGCATCAATCCTACGAAACTTGAGCTTCACAGCGGAGAATGCTGCCGTGCTTGGAAGGAATAGGTGCTTTCTGCGATTTGTTCTACTCTGTGTGAGATCGAGGTGGAGTAATCTTCATCAACTTGGCTTCGATACCCTTGGAAACATTGCTAACGAGATTATTCTGACCGAGGCTGGACATAGAATAACCGACGTCATTATTTCCTGTGTGTCGAGAGGCATCGATTCTCAAGACAGGTTCATCGTTATTGCCTGTCTCGAAATCCTTAACAAAATCAGTCAGCAGGACAGCAATGAGGAAAAATTAACATTGGGTCTCAACGACAGCGTTTATGAACTCATTTGCAGGTAATTAATCTTTCTTAATGTATTACTAATTATTATTAATCTATTACTAATCAGTGATAAGATCTTTAAGGAGGAATTGGATAGGAAAGAGAAAGTCTGAAAAAATTCATTCAAGTGTCTACTTTTTGCAGTTTTTCTTCATTTTGGAATACGCTTGTATTAAGTTTATTCTAATTAAAGTGCCGACGATTTTAGCTTGAATAAAATTGCCCTGAATTTCTTTCTTAGATCCCATTTTCAAGAAGTGATACTTTTTCCTTCTCTGTCCCGAAAGGACACTCATAACATTTTTTTTTTAAATTCTTAAGAGTAATTAAAGAACCTATTTAAATTATTAAAATAAATAGAAGTATTTAAGTTTAAAGACCGTTACTTGGAATTTTTGTGGATCGGATAAATTGAACTTGAATCTTGTCAATTGATAAAATGTAATAATTTCTTTGCTCGACAGGTTTTTGGCGTTGAGTGACATAGCACTATTGGTTTACACCCTGGAGTGTCTTTATGCGTTGACTTCTTTGGGTGAAAGACCTTGCACGAGCGTCGCGCGAGTTCGTGGAGCTATCGATACTCTAGTGGCACTGGTGACGGTGGAGGCTCAGAGTTACGGACCAAAGGCGTGCATCCTGATGAGGGTCGTCGAAACTGTATCAACAATATCAACACCCGCCGCTCCAGCCTCTGGACAAAACACCACACCGGCACCTCCTATTGTGACGCCAGTATCGACGCCCGCACCAGTTTCCGTTCCACTACCTCCGGCACCTGTAATGGCAACCCCAGCCCCATCTCCGAGCCCCGCACCACTCAGTCCAGCGCCCTCGAGGCCAACTACACCTGCTGCGACTCCTGTCAAGACAATGACGCACAGTGAGTTTAATTTACATAACGGGTCTATCTATCAACTATTTCATGAGCCCGAACGCACGCGGAGATGATTTCAATTTTTTTCTTTAATTTTCTCGCGTTAGCGCGTCGCCTGTATTGACCAATAAGGAATCAGTCCACGCATTTCAAGATATTTCGATATTCGATGTGTAGAGACCCCTATTTTATGCGAAGTGCATAATCGCATAATGTCTCAGAATTGAATATTACTCGAAATCTTTGCGATTTATGAAGTTTCTAAGTAAAATAAAGAAAATTCGTCATCGCATAAAAATGCATAATTTTGGAAAATTTCAATTTTTGCATGGAAATTTTGTTTTTAATTAACAAAAATTCAAAAATCTTAATACATTTTATAATAATTTATTGGTTTATTACATTACCAAACAGAAGTTTGGGTTCGCCTGTTTTTCGATGATCGTTAAAGTTCTTCCAAATTTAATTACTCCAAAGATCACATTTTTTCTTTTAACCCTTCTTCCCCACACCTATGTTTTCAACCTAGTTCCTCATTCTGGGTCAATGAGACCCTGTGCACTTTTTGGTCGTGTACCATTTGTTATTAACGAATCCAATCAAATCGGCAAAATTCTTAGTTATGCTTGGAACCTCGAAGAATCGAACTGTATAAATGATAATTATAAATTCAATAATTAAAATATTGAAAAAAATTGTTAATTTTTTTTTTTCAAAAAAGTTATTTTTGTAAAAAAAAAAAAACAGCGAAAATAATATATATATAGCCCTACTATATAGCTCTATAGAGGAAGCCGGGGCAAAGCGGTATACCTACCGTTATTATCAATTTTTCACTAAAAAAAATTTTTTTTTCGCACAATCGAGTTAGTGGCTTATTACTTTAATCTATAATACAGCTTTTATGGGTATTTAACTTTGAAATTTTTTAATGCATATAAACGATTATTGCTATTGTAAAAAAAAGTGCAATCATACCGCTTTGCCCCAGAGGCGGGGCAAAGCGGTATGGATAGTAAAATACATTTAAAAATATGTTTTTTAACTCAGGAATTTATTTACTTATTTATAAGTACTACAAAAAAGTATAAAGAACATTTTAAACGTCGCTTTCATCTCCTAGCACATCCTCAAAGTACCTAAGATTTTTGTTCTTGCTCGCGCGTGGGATGAGTTTTCTCGAAACGGTGCTCACTGAATCAATGATGGTTTTTTTAGCTGTCTGATTTTTTTCGGCTTTTTTTTACTGCTCAATTTGTCTTTTCTCAAATTTTTGGCGTCCAGACTGACTGACTACAATGGTTGGTTGGAGCGCAATAGTATACTGCTTTGCCCACCCGCTTTGCCCCCAGATCCCGCGTGAACATTAAAACGCGTAAAAAAAAAGATAACCAACAAAAACACTTAATTGGATATGCAAATAAAAGGTAATGGTGCAGGCTACAACGTGAAAAGTTATTGATATTTTTATAAAACATTGAGATTTGACGTATTTTTCTTCGCATAATTTAAAGATTTTCAAGAGCAGAATAAATTGTCTCTAATTATTCCAAATCCTTTTTATTTCTATTTTCAGAAGCGGTTGAAACTACAAATTCAGTTCAACAACAACACGCGCATCAACAAATTATTCAAGAAAACGAACAATTTGCTCTTGGTTGGCTGAGAGCGTCATTCGAACTTGCTCCAAGTGTTCGAATCGAACAAGAGGAACTTTATAAGAAATATCTTGGCTGCTGCACAAAAAGTGGAAGAAGAGGAGTTATCGCTCCTTTACATTTTCCTAGATGTGTTAGGTAATTATCCAAAAGTTAATATTAGAGAGCTCTAACTTTTTCATTAAATTTGAAAGGACATCACGAGATTTTTATGATTCGTAAAACATTTTGTGAAATTGTAAAGGATTTCATGGAATTTTAATATATTTTAAAGAATTTATGACATTTTATAGGATTTTAAATATTATAGTGAAATTTTAAGGAATTCAAAGATGTTTCTAGGAATTTCAAAAGATTTCAGCGAATTTTAAGGGATTTCAATAAGTTTCCAATAATTTTAAGAGATTTCCAAGGTTGTCGTAAATTTTAGATATTTTTACGAAATTTAAATGTTGTGAAGCGATTTTAAATTTCAAAAGATTTAAAGTGATATACGAAATTTTTGAAAAATTCCAATAGTATTTTTACTGAAAATTTGTCTGAAAATCAAGAAAATGTCAGGGAAATGAAAAAATTGAATCTTGTGGCCACCCTGCTAGCCTACAATAAAAAATACTTTACTGTCGGACATATTTTAATATTTATTAATATTTTAACGTTTGTTATTATAATTACAATTTATTATTAATATTGAATATTTTCCAGGTCGGTATTTGGTGGAGCCGTGGGACCGAATCCGCTTAAGGGAGAGACGACCGGGACGCAGTACTACGAGGGCATTCGAGTGCGATCGTCGCCAACAGCAGTGACGTACTCGAGTCAGATGATCGTCGGAACGAATGCGACGCCGGTCTCAATCGCCAGTAACACAACTCCCGTTAAGGTGCTTCCCGTTCAACAGCGTACAGTCACGGCTATAAATCCCATTCCTGATAGCACGGCTCCTGACAATCCCGGGGCCCAAAGGACCCCCGGTCCAGCCTCCCCAATCCTCAAGGCCCAACTCTCTGCACCACCAAAGCCTCCCACCATCCCGAATCAAGCCCAGAATCCGGTCACCAAGATTGACTCAAAAAGTCAGGTGGGTCCGCGTCCTCACTCTCAAAGTCATTCACTCGGCTCTCATTTTTCTGATACTTTAACTATCTTTTTCTTTCTTTTTTTTTGTTTCCTTCCATCTTTTGTTTCGTTTGTTGACAGCCATTCATTTCCTGCATGATAACCAAATCAGAAAAGAAAATAGAATTTTTAAAATAACGTGAAGAGGGAATGACGGGGACGGATTCGAGGCTTTTGGTTTCAAATTTCCTTTAAATTATTCATTTAGAGAAACATCAGTTTCGTGTTATTTTATTTTTTTTTATTTTTTTTTTTTTATTTATTTATTTATTTTTTTTTTTTTGGTTTCTCGATTAGTCATGGGACATCGAAAGGAAAATATCGATATTTAAAAGAACGATATATCGCAAAAGTAATATCGATGTTAAAAAATAATATCGATATCAGAATGAAGAAATATCGGTAATTCGTGTATAGAGAATATCGCGCATGCGCAGAAGAGTTTAAATATATTTACAGGTTTGAATTACGTACAACATTAAGTTGAGTTTTAAACTCAACTTTTAAACAAAATAATGTATTGGTCTTTTGGATGTTCTCACTTTTGCTCTTTTCCAATAACTTTTCCAATATTGCTATCGGAACTTTTCATCGTTATGAAACATCGATAAATATCGCTAGGGCGATATCGATAATCGAATGAAAAAAAAATATGGATATTTTCGATATCGATATCCCATCACTCTTCTTGATCAGTGCATTTAGTTTCAGTTCCTTTACTCTTCACCCGTGAGTTTTTATTAGGATTTTAGATCTTGTTGTTACTTTTTCTTATATTTTGCAGTAGGTGTTTCAATTTGTAGAAAAAGTAGGGCGTTTAATCTAGATGAAGGTTAGGCTAAGATTGAGATCATCCTAGAGTAGTGATTCAATATCGATATTTACGATGTCGATGAATCGTACAGAAATATCGATACTATCGAATATTGTAAATCGATAAAAATCGAAAAAGTCAAACAGTTTTAGGTTGAACTCAATCGAAATCAGGGTGGCGATTTGACCAGGAAACCGGGAAATGACTGGAAATTTTAAATCATCTGTCGAATCGCCACCCTGGAACCTAACGGTGAGAAAAATTTATTTAAATGTCTTTTAAATTCAAAAGTGTTCCAGTTTTATAATTAATTAATTAATGCATCCAACTATAAATTTACGAATTCGGATTTTTTTAATTAAACGTTATTTAAAATTTTTTACTCTTGCAAATTCGAATATTTTCAAAGCTTTAATTTGAATGACGCTTTTAGACCCTTTCTTTTTTAATTTTCGTTTTTACAAATATTTGATCTGTGAAATTTGACCTTAATTTATTTGTTTATAATATAACTGCTTTTTTTTAACAAAGATATTTCACACTTCATCTTCGTTCTTTTTTCGTTGTGGCTTTTAATGGTGGTTGTAATTTTATTCTTTTAATGTATATAAACTGCACAGTACATATATTTTTCCTTTCGCTGATAGATCGATGTTTAATGCTTATTATTCAGAACTGTCTTTTTTTTATTGCTTATAATTAAGAAAGTAATTTCTGCTCATTATTTCATTCTTCAAGATTAAAATTTTATTCTGAAACTTATTTTTTAACGCTTTCAAATCAATTTAAATTTTTTAACATTTTTTTAACCCTTACAATGTAAAGTATACAATTTTTAATGATGTTTGAAATTTCAAGTTTTATTCTTGAGTTCTGCAATTCTGAATAAAAAAAAATTTCTAGTGAATCAAGCAATTTTCATCTTTTAAAGACTGCAAATTTGAAAATTTCAATATACTTAAAATTGCAACGCTAGAAAAAACTAAAAATTCAATATATTGAACATTAATAAATATTTATATACCTATCCACTCAGAAAATGTATTTTTTTTTTAATTTTTAAAAATTAATAATTATACAGAAAAGCGAATTGAAAAAAAAAACAGCTCTGAATTCTGTTGTAACTATCACAGTTTCGTAAAATGAATTGTAGAGTGGCTCAAAATTATATCTTACAAAATTCAATTTCCGTTTTTTTGTCATTCGTTAATATTCACTTTTTATTTCAAATTGTATTGTTTTTACATTCCAAGCATTTCAAGTGATTTTAAAGTTTCTCGTGAAATTTTTAAGGATTTCATGTAATTTTAAAAGATTCTAAGGGATATAAAAGGAGTTTTAATATTTTATTCAAATTTTAAAAGATTTCAAGAAGTTTTTATGTTTTTTAAAGGATTTTGTAGAATTTGAAAGAATTTCATTTAATTAAACAAAATTTTAAGGAATTTTAAAAGTTGTGAAATTTAAAGAAATTTCAAAATGTTTTTATGAATTTGTAGATACTTTAAGGAATTTTAAGGGATTTTGAGGGTTGTCTGGAAATTTTAAGACATTTTAAAGAGTTTCTAGAAATTTAGAGATTTTTACCAATCTTGAGTGATTTTAAGGAATTGTAAAGTTTTTCGTGGAATTTTAAAGGTTTTCAGATTTTTAAAAATTTCCATAGAATTATTAAAAACTTATTCGCATTTTTAATACATTTCTACCAGGAAAATGTCAGGGAAGTTTAAAAATTGGATTTTTTGACGTCGCTGGAATCTTTACAAATTCCAAAAGCCAATAATCGTAAAAAAAAGCATTATGTAATAAACAGACGACCTCAAAATCTCGATGACAAAAATTCGAAAATCGTTTTTTGAGTCATTCTAATGTAGAATCATAGTTTTCTTGGCTACTAACATGCAATCACTAGAATCGTTGAGTATTGTTTGGTGTGGATTAGGTGTCAGTGTCGCACCCTCACTTGAGTCAAGCACTTCTGGTCAGTGGATCTCAAATGCAACAACCTCAACAGCCTCTTCAGCAGCAGCAGCAACAACAGCAACAACAACAGCAGCAACAGCTCCCCCAATTGCAGCAACTGCAGCCACAACAGCAGCAACAACAACAAATTCAAGTTCAGACACTGATTCAATCTCAACCTCAGCAGATCCAGGTAGTCGTGAGGGACGATTCAAGAAGCAGCACCACTTCTAGTTCCATAATTAAAAGCCTCCTGGCTACCAAGGTAACGGTCAGCGGCGAATGCATGCCCAGTGCCACTGCGACTTGTGTGTCTACTCCTACTGCCTGCGTAACAAACACTACTAGCATCGCATCCGGCATCAGTGTCAACCAGCTAATAACCAGCAACCAGGTATGGTTGTCATAGCAAGTCTCTTTCGTAGATTCGCAGGGTGGCGACTTGACCGGGAAACTGGGAAATTATCGGAAATATAATTGAAGGGTGGCATGTCAAAAGGGATTAACCCACATATCTCAAATTTTTCAGGAGAGATAAAAAAACGTTCTGTAAAATCTAATTTTCAATTCAAGAAAAAGCAAAAGCCCACTCTGGGGATATTTTAGTGCTGAATAAAGGCCAAAAAAATTGAGCAAAAAGAGTAAACCAGTTTCGAAGAATTACAGAAGATAGAATGCCTGACGCGCGTTTTTTTTTACTTTGACTTTGATTAAAAATTGATTTTTTGTATAAACAAAAAACTGAGAAATTGTTTTGGAGATTTTTAGTTTCTGATAAGAGGGTACAAAAATTAAATCAGGGTTTATTTATTAACTAGCAGAAAATCCGCCGTTGCCCAAGATTTTAAGAGATTTCATGGAATTAAAAGAAATTTTAAAGATACTTTAAAGGATTGCAAAAGATTTGAAGAAATTGCAAGGGATGCTAAGAGATTTTGATTGATTTTAGGGATTTAAGAGATTCTTAAAAGAGTTCAAAAGTGTTATCGAAAGATTTATAAGACATTTACAGAAGATTCAAAAGAATATCAAGTAATTTTAAGGGATTTTATTTGATTTCATCCACATTAGAACAAAGTGGCCACATGTCAGGGAAGTCAAGGAAATGCCAGGAAAAAAAATTTGTCAGGGAAATGTGAGTAGCTGTCACGGAATATAGAAATTGATCTATTAATAATAATAATAAATTATGGTTTATTTAACCTATTTTAGAATATTTCCAAGGATTTCGAGGGACATGACACTTTATTGAACTATATTCTTAAATACTAAATAAAAATAAAAGTTTAAAATTATTAATTTTTAACTCTGATGTTGAAAATAGGACGATTTCAAATTTACAGATTACAAAATATCTAAATACGTTTAAAGTTTAATAATTTTCAATTGCAATATATTAAAATTTCTTTTATTTCCAAATTAAATTAAGAAGTGCAAAATTTCAAAATGAAAGTGCCTGAATTTAAACCATTTTTAAATAAAGAGGGTTTCAGACTATTTTTTACAGGAATTCTTCTTTATTTCTACATAATTTAATTTATTTAAACAATCTTTTTTAAATCCAAGGATTCTTTTTTATGGTTTAGTTTCATCTCTTCAGAAACCATTTTGGTTGCGCCAATTTTGACCGTATGTAGCAGTGCGTGCCTCTAACAAATTTTGTAATTTTTGTTTTGTTTTCGAATAACACGTATTGTGTTTAGCATGTTTAAAAATTATTTTATTTATTTATTTATCGTTTATTTTTTTGATTGAAACTGATATGATACGCAGATGGGTCGCAGCTATTTTTAATAATATATAAAAATATTTTATTTCCACATTTTTATTTTTCTTGACAATTTTCTGTTGGAAACAATTTGAAGGGCTAAATACGCATGTATTCATGTTTTTTTTTTCTTTCTTTTCTTCTTTTTTTTATCAATTGAAAGATAAATTCGTTGTGAGTTTATGATTAAAAAATATTTATTTTTTGTATTTTTACATCAAGACTGCTCGATTATAAAAAAGAAGTATTTTTATATAATTATTTTAAAAATTATAGAATAGAAAGTTGCGACCCCTGAATTCAGGATAATACCGTTTTTATTACTAACAAAAGCATGCCGAAGTTAAAAATATAGTTTTGATTGAAAAGAGGAAAAAGATTTACTTTAAAAATATAAATTTAATTCTTTGAAACAAGAAAACAAATTTATTTTTTTATTTATTTATTTATTTACTTTTTTTTCTTTGAATATAAATCTAAAATCCCCGATAAAACTTTATACAATTAAATTTTTATTATTAAATTTTTTTTTTGAATTTTCTGTACTGACTCATTTTTTCTTAAACAGGTCGCTCAACGGCAACAGCAACAGAGGTTATTATTGCAGCAACAACTGACGGGTGTTGTTCAGCCCAATTCACCTGCAGCAACACCAACAACGACAGTTGGATCGGCAACTTCACTCAATAAACCCCTCGTTAACTCAAAACAGAAACCAGCTATCTTAACGACTCCTGCCAAAAAAATACAAAGGCTCAACGGAGCCAAAGTCATCATGACTAATAATTGTGACAAGGTATTTTTATTAACGAATTTCAACTTTCAGGTTCTTTAACTCTTAAATGCCACACGTCAAAAAAATATCAATAGATGCTACACTGGATTCATTGGATCCCAGCGTAAAAAACTTTAAATAATTTCTCGAATTTTGAATATACTCACCTGAAACTTATTGTGGATGTTCCTAAAATATGCTTTTGCTCATGTAAAAAAATTGAGGTGTTCATCTAGTGAGAAAAAATGCTTATTTGAAGCAAGAATTATAAAATATTTACGATTGAAAAAACCTTGGGGTCCAAATTACCTCGGGCCTATTTTTTTTACATATAGGTACGAGCGTCCTGTAAGGTGCAAGCTTCCTGCAGGGCACAAGCGCGCAAAACGGAGCGCGAAGCACGACGATCGAACTATATTCGACCTCCCACGCGCCGTAGGCGCGCTCATTTATGCGAGCGAAGCGCGCAATGAGAATGTTCCCGCGAAGCGGGCAGATTTTTTTTATATAATGACCAAGAGAAACATAGAAAAGTTAGATTAAAAATTATTTCATTTGTAATTCAAAATTGGTCATTGTATGAACCGTTTATTGTAGGAGATTCTTCATATGGTGTTCCAATAATAGATGACCGTTCATATAAATTACACATGTCGCGCGACAATTTATGGTGGAGAGGTAGAGATTCAAGCATTTGTTTCTCAATATCCTATTCATTTAATAATTCACCATAATCTTATAAATGATTTTACTAAAAGAGAATTTGGAAATAATGAAAATAATAGTAAATTAATCCTTTTACTATCTGGAAAAATAGATGGAGGACATTATGACATATTAGAATGTTTAAATTCTTCTTTTCTTGACGATTATAAAAATAATTACAATCGGAATTATTATAAAAAAAATAAAGAAAGAATAAATGAAAAGAGGAAAGTAGAACATTTAAATGAGTCAATGTTGGAACATAAAAGAAAAGCAAGTAGAGTTGATAACATGAGAATAGAATGTGTAAATAGAAAAAGAAGAACTGATTGTTTGGATTATATGTCGAAAGAGCGATTAATTAAAAAAAGGAAAAAGGATATTGTAAAGAATATGAATGAT
>CAJFCP010000130.1:386479-401470 GCA_904066005.1 Synergus itoensis | reverse complement strand
GAAAGAATGCAAAAGAAAAGGGATAAAGATAGGGTTGATAATATGAATGAGGAAAGAATGCAAAAGAAAAGGGATAAAGATAGGGTTGATAATATGAATGAAGAAAGAATGCAAAAGAAATTTATGGCCCAATTTCAAAATTATGAATTTAAAATTAAATATGCTATCATGCAATAATGATTTTTCAAACTTTTGATTAAAAATTGGACAAGGAAGTATTACTCCTTTTTATATACCTAAAAATTGGAAAACAAATGATATATGTAAAGAAATATATGGTACAGTAACATGCAACGATGCCTTCCTCTGTTTTGTAACGACCCAACTCTGTTTTACATTAGAATCTTATGGAAATCAGGGTTGGGTCGTTACAAAACAGAGGAAGGCATCGTTGCATGTTACTGTACATGTATAAGTGAAAACGATGATTTGTCAAATTGTGCAATACTAGCTTGTTTTTTGAGCGAAACTACTCGCGTGATTGACTATATTATGCTAGTATTAATAATAATCAATAACCTATAATTGTTTATCTTTCAGACTGAAGTAAGCGATAATGAAAATGGGCAAACGACAATGCCGCCGTCGATGATGGGCGAGAACCACGTGTCTTCCGGTGGCAAGATTTGCAGGCCGCCATCGACAACAGCCGTGACGAACAAAAACCAAAGATCGATCTGCACGCCGATTGCCGAAGATTCGGACTCGACGAATAACTCTCTCGCATCGAGCAGTGGCATAGGTGGAAGCAGAGATTGCTCTGGTATCGGTGCTGAAGAGGAAAACTCTCTCACCAGCTTCGAAGGTATTCTCCTCAACGGCGCACCTAGCAATCTCGACATCGATGCTCATGAAGATGGCTCTTCCAAGGATTCCTCGAGTATCGGGTCCAAAGAAAAGCCGCTTCAGACAATGATGCTCGCTGATTTACTGGAAAGGAAGGTCGAGAAAGAACCTGTTCTCAACGGTGTCTTAGGTAAATATCGAGGAAACTTCGATTCCTTTTATAAATACAATTCTAGGTTCAAAGTTTTCATTAAGCCAAAATCTGAAATCGAAATTTAAATCTTATTCTAAAAAGATTCATTATTTCTGATTAGCTATTCTCACTGTGGTTTTAAAAGAGCGGGAATATTTAAAAGAGACACAGCAGCAATTTTTATTAAATTTAAAGATTTAAATGAAAAATTTTATTAGTAGAATAAATTTTTTAAGGATTAAAAATACTTCAATGAATTTCAAGAGATTAAATTAAATTTTTAAAAATGTGAAAGGATTTCCAGTGATTTAAAAATATTTAAAGAGATTTTTAACCGTTCATGAAATTTGAAATATCATGAAATTTTTTTAAATTTCCAGAAATCTCTTGAAGTTAAAATTAATATTTTTGAAGCTTAAATATTAATGATTGTGGAAAAGAAAAAATGTTTTGATGGCAAAATCAGAAGATATTAAAAATGAACTTTTGCGTTCAACTCTAACATGCCAGAATCAACCAAACCTGAAATTTCCTTTTTCCAGGTAAAAATTCAATCAATGAAAAGGGAATGGATTTAGTGGAAAACCACATAAAGAAAGTCCTGAAAGAATCTCCGAGTGACGTTGTGAAGATAAAGTCCGAACTTGAAGACAGCCTGATGCAGACGGAAGTCTCGGAAGACACATTCATAGAGGCTTCTCGCAGCATGAAAAGGCCTGCGAACGAATTGGAGGAAGTCGAAGTGAAGAAACTGAAATATTCAAATGGCACGACCTCGCCCGATCCCGCCGTCGATTCCACGACTGTAGAGTCAACGCTCTCTAGCTTTAAATCTGAAGATCTTGATGAAGACAAGGACAATGAAAAGGCTACCGTTTCCTCCACGGCTGCGAATCTCTATGCCGCTTTAGCTGCTGATTGTATCGAGGATGAGACGGACCTTGAAGAGCCTATTCTGAACAGCAAAGAGGAGCCGCCTCCAATAATAAAGGAAGCGCCTCCTCCACAGCTGATTAATCAAATTGAGCACCAGCAGCCACACCAACAGCTAATAATGACTACCCCGAGGCAGATTGTTGTTCAGCAGGCAATCCAGCAGCTCCAGCCGAACAGTCAGATGATCATTCCAACCATGAAAGGCAGACAAGGCCAATCTCAGCCTCAGGTTCTTTTGCAACAAGGTGCTGGCGGGCAATTGCAATACGTCGTTTCTGGTGGCGTTCCTGGACAAAATTACGTTCTAGCCCAACCGCAAACGGCGCTTGTTCAAGGACAGCATCAAACAGTTCTGGTGGCTCAGACGACGCAACAACAGGGTACTGGAGCCAAGACAATCATTATTTTACAACCGCAGGCCGCTACTCAGCCTACGACGCAAAAAATGGTTGCCGTAACGCCTCAGGGTCAACAGGTAAGAATTGTAACGTGTACATTTGTAAAATTATGTCCATAAATATATTTTCAAAAATATTTAGCTATTATTTCCACAGATGGTGCTGTGATCATTAGGGAACGTACCCATACTACGTGACCCGTTTTTTATCATTTTTTACCCCCCCCCCCCCCCCCGGCCCCCCCCCACTCTCCCCCCACCCCCCCCCCCCTCTAGTCACGTGGTAATTCATAAATATGGTTTTAAATTATTTTTTGCAATCAGAAAGTTAAAAAAAAAATAATTTGGCCCATATTTGTCTTTATTAATATGTGACGTGCGCCGAAGAAAGAGAGGTTACTCGAAAAAATCTATTTCAAAGTTTTTACACATTTCGATAGTTTTTGAGTTGCTCTTTTTAATGAAACCATCGAAAAAAATTTCCGAGCGTTATTATTGCTAATAATTGGGTTGTTAGTTATTGAGTTCTATATACTGACCATATGTATCGGAACGACTTCATACGCTCGCCCTGAAAAATCTTATTATTTCGAGTAATCTCCCTTTCTTCGGCGCACGTCACATATGGCGCTTGCCGCGTGACGCCAAGAATGACGCTAATATACAATTATAAGTTAAAAAAATATTATCAAGAAGAAAAAACTTTAAAAACATATTGTAATTGACTACGTGACGAAGACCTAAGTCCCCTCCCACCCCCCTGTGACCAAGCGTGGTATTTTGAAGACCCCCCCCTCCCTATTTTGCAACAAAAAAATCATTTTAAAAAATTGTTATAAAGAAAACATAATTTTTTTCACCCCCTTCTCATGAAAGGAATTGGGTGTCAATTTTTTTTAAATTGTCTTAGTACCTTTTACGATACATATTTGAACCAACAAAATCGGTTTTGTCACTATTTTTTGTTGTATATAAAATTCACATTCGTGACTTTCATTTGTCTTTGTCTATGTTTTATTTCACAGGTTGTTGTGACACAGGTACCGCGGCCAATTTTACAAAGTCCTGCACTCGGCAATATTCCTCCACCTCTGGTTCCTACTTCGGCATCAATTCCACAGTCCATAATCGTCAATAGTTCTGTGACACAGAATAATCAGAACACTGTGACGGTGACGATTCCAGCTTTAGCGCAACAATGTCCAGTGACTTCAAGCGTCCCATCTAGAGTCATGACTCCGACCCCAGCGTCAACTCCACCTCCAACGAGACCCACAACTCCGCATCAGGCTGCCGCCACCCACAGCATCACCATGAAACAACCCATTAAAATCGTCAAGACCGTCAGCTCTTCGACGTCGACTGAACCCGAATCCAAACCTTCCACGAGCCAACAGCAGGAGCCCAAGACTATTACTATCAAAATTGATCCTAATGCTTTTTTGTGTGAATGGCGGGGCTGTCTCAGGTACATATTGCATTCCTTATTTTTTAAATTCCGGAGGTCCACCATAAAAAGGCAAAAATAAACAGGGTGAAGACTTGATCAGGAAATCGGGAATTTAATTAAACGACCGAGAGTTTACTTCTGATCGTAGTAAAATTCAAGTTTTCATTCTTTTAATAATTGTCTATACTATATGAATTGGGTTGAAGTTTCAGTGAGAGTTCCAAACGTGAAAATGAGTACTTTTGTAGTATAATCATTATTTGATATTATTATATTTATAACATTTGTTGACAACTGAATTAGAAATATTAAGAAAAATTATACCTGGAAAAATCTTGGAATTATGTATCAGGGATTTTTTTCAAGATTTCAGTAGACACACTGATTATAATTCTCTACAATAGTATATTCAATTTTTTCATTGAATTTATCAGAATTTATCTAGATATCGTTTTTTCCTATTCTAAAAAGGATGATGAAATCGAAGTCGAAAAAACCTAACGCCTTTTCCGGCAATCTGATTCGTCGTCGCGTAAGTATCGATAGTGCTTTTCGACAATCGATACTTGCGCGCGCTCATTTGAATTTGATTTCATTAATCATCATTTTATCACGAGTCTAAACTCGAAATATATCGAAAATCTTGGTTTTAAAAAAGCATTTATATATTAATATTTAAAATAAATAATTTACTAATTTATTATGACTAATTAATTAATTAATTTAATAATTAATTAACCGGTTTTTCAAATAATACTGTACAACTATAAATGCGGTAGTTTTTTTTTTAGAAATTGAAACGATAATTAAAGATCCATACTACAGTAAACATAGTTAATTTTGAAAACAATCTAATAATTATTATTTTTTATAACGTAAAATAGATGTTGTATCAATAGTTTATAAAGTATCAGACTTTAAAGAAATATGAAGTATCATGAGTTATAAACAAAAACAGTGGGTAATTATATTCTTCTAAAAATTTACTACATTTACAGTTGTATTGGATGTTTAAGCGAAGTTTCGACTACTAAAAAAAGCTTAAGTTTAAAGTTTTATAATAATATTTAAAATAAACAATTCATTAATTTCATGATAATTAATTAGTCGGTTATTTCAAATAATACTGTACACAACTATAAATGTGGTATTTTTTTTAGAAAAAAAAAAAAGACCACAATTAAACATCAATACAACTGTAAACGTAGTTAATTTTGAAAAGAATCTAACAACTATTATTTTTTATAAAGTAAAACACATATTGTAATTATTTAATTTATAAAATATAAGGAAACATTTTTTATAAATATATACTATTTTTGAAAATTGGTTAAGTTTTTAAAATTCATATCATGTTACTGTTATTCCTATAAAACGCAAATTTTTTAAAATAAAATTTTAATTATGACGGATAGAAAAGCAGAAATAAAATATCATAAATTTTATAACATTTAGAAAAAGTAAATGCGCGCGCGGAGCGCACGTTCGTTCTTGTATTTTAAACCGACGCTGGGTATATTTAATTACATATATTAATATTTCTTGGTGTGTGTGTGTTATTATAGGCAATTTAAAACCTCGCACGACGTTTATTTGCACGTGTGTGAAGCACATTGTCCAACCGGAGGCGTGGAAATTCTCTGCTTATGGTCGAGTTGCGACAATTTAAAAAGAAGGAGGTTTTCTCTTATGACGCATTTATACGACAGACACTGTAACGCAGATGTAAGTTCTTCATTTTTTTTATTTTAACTTTAGTCTCAGTGTGTAAGAGAAAGTTTTCTCTCCTTTTTTTTACTTAAATCCTGACATCTATTTTGAAATTTATTATCTCACAAAAAAAAGTTCTTAATTTCTTGATTTATGATTTAATTTTTTTAGGCCATGTCGATGAGACGGAAACAATTGACTGTTTCTGGAAAAACAGAGGTTTTAACGACACCATCAACGACGTCAACTGTGACACCCATTTCCACGGCTCATCATCCCGGATACGCGCCTAACGCGGCTTTCCACGCAATCAAAAGGCACGCCCTAGAATTCGTAAATCCCAAGGAATTAATGGTAAATATCTCACTTCTACTGTCACAATTTCCTTCTACCCTAGGGTGGTCCAAAAATGCGTGGCAAAAATTCTTTTCATGCTAGACGACAACACTCCCCCAAATTTGATTCTAAATCCGAAAAAAGATATTCACTATTTTTATTTATTTTTTTTTAACAGCATGTTAAGTTTTAACGGCTCTTAAAATCAAAATTAAAAAAAAAATAGGGAATTTCTTTTTTCAGATTTTGAATCAAATTGGGGTGATCGTTGCCGTCTATAAAAAAAAGTCGTTTTGGACCATCCTATTCTACACTCTAAAGACACATTTTTCAGACTTAAAACGCAGGAAGCTCGAAATAAAAAACTCATTTTTATTTTATTTTATTCTCTTTCAATTCAATCAAATGCTCTCGCCTTCAAAAAAATTCGATTTCATTTTACTTGATAAATATTAGAACTAGATATTTTTTCGTTCTGTATAGTTACTTATTTTTTAAATAGAATTATGATTATAGAGCAAAAAAATCTGTCATTTTAATTTTTTTTTTTGTAAAATGAAAGGATTAAATTATTAGGTAGTTCAATTCAATTCAAATTTGTTTGAAAAAGTGTTGGGTATTTAAACTTCTAAAAGTCGTAGTGCAATTAATGAAAAAATTTTCAAATGTTTTCTTTAAAGTGCTGTAGTTTCTAAATCGATACAGAAATTATCATTTTTCTTTTTGATTCTATGTAAACATTATTTCGGTCTATCGACACATTTCTATTTTAAAGCAGAATACATTTGCAGAGAGAAAAGATATTTAATTCTAATAATTGTTGAGTAAAATGTGGATTTTAATTTTGGGATTAGAATTTGGATTCAAATTCTTAAACAAATTAATTTCTAGTTATATTTTCTGAAATTCTTGCGTTGAAAGTCTGAAAAACGTGTTTAATAATATTCTTGAAACTCCAAAATAAGTAGATAAGTTTTGGGACCGCAGGTACTTTGGTCTAGTCTAAAAAAAAAAAATAATAAATATAATTTAGGACTTCCTGCATCAATTAACAGGTGTAAATCGAGCAATTGCCTTTGAGAAAGAATTTCCGTGATTCACTGGTCTGTCTCTACGAAAAATTCGCCTCCCTACTTTTATTTATAACCTTTCACTCAAGCTTTGCAATTTACAAAATTCTAAAGTAACAAATTCTCTTCTCTAACAATAAGCGTAAAAATAAATAATAATACTATATGCTATTGATTCTGAATTCTATCAATTGGAAATTCTTGGAATACAAACGCAGCGAAATTTATTAGACAAAACACTTTAAAATGTTGAGTCTGTCTTCTTATTTAAACTTAAACTTAAAAGTACACTCATGGGTGTTGGAACCAAATTCTGACATGAAAATTAGATTTCTGTAGCTTACGTAATAAATATTCTACTTTTTTTTTTGTCTTTTTGTCTTTTTGTGTAAAATGAAACACTTTAAAGGTAAATATCGAATTCTTCATCTTACGCAAAAATAATCAAGATGAAACATTTTTTCTCTCTACAGACACATTTCTGTTTTTAAATAGAGTACCTTTATAGAGTGAAAAAATATCTGCTACTCATATTCGTTGAGTCAAATGTAGAAATATAATTTTTAGATTAAAACTTGAACTCAACGCCCTTAAACTTAGAAATTGAAATTTAAGGGTGTTGGATCCAACTCCTCGTTTTCCTCAGTAAATATTATAATTAAATATATTTTCGCTCTGTATTCATATTTCTATTTAAGAACTGAATAGCGATATTCGAGAATTGTCTGAAAATTGGAAAAAATTCGGGAAAATCCGATAATTTTCTTTGATTTTTTTTAAATATTGGAAGTGGATTTCCGGTTTGAAAAAACTTTTCCGACTAATCAATCTAGATATTTTTATTTGACATTTGCAACTTTTCTTAGATCTCGTGAAATCTCTTAAATTATTTTCAAATTCTTTAAAAAGAAACTTTAAAATCCTGTAAAATTTCTTGAAAATCCTTACTCTTCCAAAATTTTTTGAAATCCCTTCAATCTTTTAAAATAACTTTTAAATAACTTGCTTGACATTCTCTAAAATCACTAAAAATGCTTTGAAATATTATGAATTCTCTTCCAAATCTTAAAATCCTTTAAAATTTATTAAAATCCTTTAATTCGTTTTAAATCTCTTGAAATCCTTTGAAGTTTTTTAAAACTATTTATATTCTCTTAAAATTCCTTCATTTCTCTAATTATTGTGAAAATCCTGAAACTATTTTTAATTCTTTAAAAATTCCTTGTTTCTTCGAAATCTATTCCAATTCCTTAAAATTCTTTAAATCGTTTTAAATCGCTTAAAATACTTTAAAATTCTTTATAATCATGTAAAATCTCTTGAAATCTTGTACAATTTTTCGAAAATTATTAAATTCTTCTGCATCCTTTTAAGATTCCTTCAAATTTGTTATAATTATTAAAAATCTTTTGATATTTCCTAAAATCACTTAAAGTCTTCTGAAATATTTTAACTCGTCTTTTAAATTGTCTTTCTTTAAATTCTTTAAAATCCTGTAATTCTATTTAAATTACTCACAGTTCTTTAAAATCATTAAAATGTCTTGAAATTTTATTAAATCTCTTGAAAATCGTAAAACTTAGAATTCTTAAAAAATTTTTTGAAAATACTTTAAATCCTTTGAATCTCCTTTGAAACCTATTTCTCACCTTATATTTAAAAGCGAAAAAAATTCGGGAATTATCCGGGAATACGTGGGCAGAATTTAGTAGACACCCCGGTTAAGTAAAATGAAGAAATCGAATTTTGAAGTTAGAACATTGATTCAACACCCTTAAACCATTTTGTCTTTATTCTGAAAGCTACACTTGAACTTAACTGAATTTCTTGTTCTCTTGGCAAAGCAGCAAAGGCCGACTAAGCCCGCTGCAGTCGTCACAAGCTCTTCTTCTCCCAGACCTGGGCAAAACCCTCCGCCAGAACAGGTAAAGACGAGTTCAGAGTGACTGAACAGGAAAAAAAGAAAAAGAAAAGAAAAAAGGGAAAGGCGAAAAAAAAAGAAAAGAGATTTTTAATGTCGCAGTCTGTGTGCTGAGCTGCCTTTGTTTGCTTCTTATATTCTGGATTTTTCACCCCTCACCTCTCATTTTTTCGTTTTGTGTATGTGTTTTTTAAGATTGTAATGCATAATCTGTTTATCATATCGCTTTTGTAGACTTAATTTGTTTCCTAAAAGAATTTTGATTTTATCTACGTTTAATTTCTTAATTTGATAATCACTTCCCTTTATGTTTAGGTATAATCATTTTAATCTATTATTTATTATAAGCAGATATGTATAATTCAATTTAATAATTAACGTTTCAATACTTTTACTCTAAAATCACTAGAGAACTTTTATTAAAAATTATTGTTTTTATATTCTAATGCCCGTATAAACCATCAAATTTTCAATTTCAACTTTTTTATTTTTGATTTATGGAGTTTTATTTTATTTTTTTTTTTTAATTTTGATACTAAAGAAAACTGCGATTTCAATTTTTATAATAAATTTAAAAATCAACTTTAACGTTAGTTCATTAATATGTACTTATTGTTATGCAGTACGTTTCAATTAATAATTGTGTAATAAATTTAATATTAATAACTTAATTAATTAAGTTATTAATTTTAATAACTTAATATTTTTATAATTTGAAAAAATTGTTTTTTTCCTTGAATCCTATTTTGAACAAAAAGTGTACTTTTTTCTATTACGAGCAGTCTAGATTTAAGATTTCATTTTTATTAGAACGCAAACCTAAAAAGCTTTTTTAAGGCTGTAGTCAATATTTTTTATTTTAGGAATGATTTTTATTTATTTTATGATTTCGTAGCTAGAATCTATGTTGTGACATGTTCTTCATTTGAAAATTATATTACTTACTGAATACAAGGACTTTTTGTGGCTTAAGATCTAGGAGTGATTCTGCTCGATTATCATTTAATTTTTGTGTTATTTTGATGCTTGATCATGAAAAAAATATATTTTCAAATTTAAAAGTAGAATTTATTTAATTTCGCAAAATTGAATTAGTCTATTTCTAGACATTTTTTACAGACATTTTTAATATAGAATTTTAAGTATGCGAATACATCGAAATTTTTACTCGTCCAACAATTTGAAGATATTTTTTTCGCTGCAATACGCTTCACTTTTTGAAAATTTTCATGTTTATTTTATTTGTCAGAAACTCTGAAAATATTAGTCATTGCAAATCTGCGTGAAAATTTAAGTGTTTCATTTTTAAGAATATAAAGTTCGAGGAGATTAAAAAGGGGAATTTCCACTGTAAAATATTCTGCTAAAACTATTTAAAGACAAATGGTAAATTACGTCACTATTTACCGGCTGTCTTCTCATTAAAATATTTTTTTAAATACTGCAATTTTAATTAATTTTAAAATTTAATGTAAGTGGGAACAGGGCTTTAGTGCACTAACTAATAACGAAAAGAGGGCACTAAAACCCTGTTCTCACTTACATTACAAATTTTAAAGTTAATTGAAATTGCTGTATTACAAAGTGGAACTATTAAAATAATCTCTATAATTTTTTTTATTTTATATTTGGCATGCTTTTTGTAACTAATTTTATACTGAGTTTTACCATTGCAGGCTATATTTCTGAGTAGTAGACATTAAATGATGTTGTGTTTGGCATGGTTTTTCTAATCGATGAAAAGAAGAAAAGAAACATTTTGAATGTCTGGAAAATTACAGTTTTTCATTATTCTATTACTCGTATTTCACGCTAGAAATAAAAAAAAAAATTATTATTTGAATTTCCTTTTGATTTAAATTGTTTGAACTGAATTGAATAATAATTATTTTATTAAAATATTGACTCTTTAATATTTCTTTCTTCTTTTCTTTAGTCGGAAAATTGTGGATTAATTAATGACTCATTTTCGATTGTTTATGTTTTTTTTTGCAGGATGACAACGAAGGTCCTGTGACCAAAAGTATTCGCCTGACGGCAGCTCTTATTCTCAGAAACCTAGTCATTTATTCTGCGCATGGTAGAAGGTACGCTATTAAAAAAAATATTTTTTATTGTCGATTCTTTTTAGAAGTTAAAAAAAAAACTCTTTATTAAATTCGAAAAATATTTCTTGAATTTTGAGCTTAACAATTGGGTCCAACACCCTTAAAGCTCTTAAAAATTTCAGGTCTTGAAAGTTTAATTTGAAAAATTTGGTTGACATATTATAAAATTAAAAAATTTGAAACTAAAAAATGAAATGATTTAATAAAACACTTTTCTCTCTTTTGCAGACATTTGAGGGCGTATGAGCCACATTTGGCGGGTGTGGCGCTTAGCAATGTGGAGTCGTCCCGGACTATTGCACAAGTTCTCTATGACATGAATGATCAAAGCAGCAGTAGTCACAGGTGACCTTTCGAATCAGGCCTCTGATCTCTCCAGTTCTAAACGAGCAGCGATCAATTCGACAAATACTAGTGTAAAGTGTGAAAAACTTTCCTCGAAAAGGAAAATAAACTAAAAAGCACACGCCAACAAATCGGACTCTCGGTGTTCCGTACAAGTAGTTGATATATGTACGTTCAAACAAAAAATAAATACAAGAGGCCTACAAACTTATCGGGCAAGACTTTTGCCGATCTTTAGAGTTTAAAAAAAAAAAAACTTTGAAGGGTGGCGAAAAGTGGGGAAAAAAGAGGTATGGGTAGAGTTCGCGGGAGTGAATGTGGAAAAAATAATCGCGGAACAGTGATAAAAATGCGAGGCAAGATTAACAGATTTAATATTAATATTTATTTTCTGAAGCGAGCAGCGAATGTTTTTAGTAAATGTGTACAAACCAATTGTGGCGAAGAAGATACTTTACGGACGTTATAGTTAATTCTAATCATTAATAATATTGTATCGACTACGTTTCGTTTTCTCTTCTTCCCTTCGTATAATTCTTATTCTCTTATTAAGTACTGTTTCTTTTCCTTTTAGTTTCTCGTCGACTTTTAGGTTTTCACAAAGTCACCGAAAATCTAGATTGTAAAGGAATTTTTTATTGAATGTATTTGTTAGGAGTCTGCAATTATTATTATGCTTATATAATTGCACATTGCAATTACGTGGCTATATTATCGTCTCCTCTGCTGTGTTTGATTCACACCATCTTGCACTCGATGTGATAACACTGTTTCAGGTTTTTTCGCGTCGAGGGACTCGCCAATCCGGAGATTTTTCTCTTATGTTTGATATCAGTTAATCATTGATACATATTTTTTATATATTTTTTTTTCGCGACTAACTGAGATTAAGTTCAATTAAAAGTGCTTACAAATGCATTTTGAATTTGAACTTACTCGAAGCTAGTCGTGTTTACTTTTTAGAAAATCTAAACTTTTACGCTTTCGAATTAAAAGGTGACCGCTTTCAAATGTGATAGATTCGAAAACCATATAGTTTAAATTTTCAAAAACTCGAATATTCGAATTTAAACTTTATAATTTTCTCGAGTTTGTAATTTTTAAATTCTATCGTCTTTAAGTTCAGAACTCGAAATATAAAATCGCCTTTAAATTCGAATGCTTTAAAGTCTTTTTGAATGTTTTTTTTTTGCTGGTTGAAATATTAATACTTATAGAGAAAATACTCGGAAACTTTTTGCGGAAAACCTAAATTCAGAGAAAGTCGAAAAAAATGAGAATATCGAGAAGGCTAAAATTGCTGTTCCGAAAATCCTGAGCCTGGTAAATCCATGGAGACTCATTTCGTCCGAATTTATTTTGTAAATCAAAGCATAAGAATTTCATCGAATTCAGTGTTTTCCTCCCATTTCGCTGCGAATGGCTCACTTCTGTTTGTTTACTTGATTTTTGTACGCGTATGAATAATTTTATTGTAAAAAAATTTACGTTTTGCTGCTAAAGCAGTTTTATATTGTGTACTATTAATGAAAGAACACACGACTTCATACATACGTGTATGTATAAATAATTATATAAATATATTATATATATATATATATATATATATTATACGGATAAAAATCAAGCCGACACTATGAGATGAATATGCATATACATACTTGTAAATAACGTAATTCATTGACTGTGTAAAATTCTAAATGTAGGTGCGAGAGCGTCTGTGCCGAATGCCCACGAGCTGTTTTCTGTATTATAGTAGTGATTTGATATAAAAGCAAGTGAAAATTGTATCGGAAAAGGTTTTCTCTAGTTGTTGAAGAATGCCCTACAAAACGAAAAGAAGGGAAAGTATAGGATGCAGATGAGACGATCGAAAATCAGTTTATTCAGGACTTTTTTTTATTATCATTTTTAAAACTCTTGAATTTAAGGACAATTTTATGCATATGAAGAAGCACTAATTTTCGAAATTAAAAATTCCGGAAAATAAAAATTTCCGTACTAGAACATTCCTAAAAAAAAATTCCCGAAATCATGAAGAATTGTTTGTAAAAAATATACGTTAGATGATAAGAATTTGAATTTCCGCTATCTGCAATTTCAGGAATTTTAAATTTTCATATGTCTCTAATTTTGGAATCAATTGTTCAATTCGGTAAATTTTTTATTTTCGGGAAATTAATTTTTGTTCCATTTTTCTCGTAAAATATTCTTTTCTTTCTTTACAATCAACAAGAAAATAACAAAAAGAAACAGACAATTCTTCTACTAAACGGTTTTGAATTATCAATTAATTGAATTTTTCTCCAGAAAAAATTAAGAAAAATACGAAAATATCAAAAATAGTATAATAACTTGTTTCAAATTAAGAAATATATCAAGAAATTGTCATATGTTTAAAAGTCAATAGAAATTTTTTTTTTTTTTTTCAAATTTCGAAAAAAAAAATTACACAGAGCTTTTTAGTTTAATGGAATACC
The DNA here is from genome assembly GCA_904066005.1 of Synergus itoensis. NCBI lineage: Eukaryota > Metazoa > Arthropoda > Insecta > Hymenoptera > Cynipidae > Synergus > Synergus itoensis. Next base: position 387,738 of record CAJFCP010000130.1, on the reverse strand, counting down.
GATAAAAAAATATTTCTTCAATTTTCTAAAGAGAAATTATTTTTCTGGAATTTCCAAAAATGAAAAGCAATATTGGAAATAAATAAAATTGCCTCTGATTCTAGATATATTTCAGCAGACTGATTTGAAAACATTGATCATTGTACGACTCATCTGAACATGAAATTAAGTTTCTTATAATTTGTGGACATCCAATATTTGTTGTTAAATATTGAAAGGAATGATGTTCTTTTTTAGAAAGAGATAATTTTTTTGTGTATAATTAATGCAAATTTATTTTAATATCTTGAATCTTGCAAATCATTTTTTATATCTTCCTTTACTTGTAATTAATATAAAAAAGAATGGATTTTCAGTTGATGAGAGGGCAAATGAAGAATGAATTGCGTGGTTAATTGTAACGAGTGCTTGTAAATGACAGAATAAAACTATAAATGTATCTAATTTTTTTTACTATCTTCGAAGTTGAGTATAAGAGAGAATTGAAGAGCGAATGTTAGATTATTGCAATCGAATGGTCATCTAAGTACGACTATTACCGTATTGTCATCATTTACCAGATTTGTCATCTATAAATGTGCATTACGAAGAAAATTTAAATATAATGATTATACATCTACGCTGAATTTTCATTTTACAACTCAAAGTTAATATTGACTTCAGTTGGAAATGAAAAACCTCTGAAACACCCCAAAAATTAACGATATACATAGGCTCCAATGTGTCAACTCGATAGTATGAATAGAAATTTATTTTTATATCAATAGATAAACAATATTATTTAGATTATTTGGCAAATCTCAGTCTTAAATTCATTGATTATAGTCAATAATTAGCGTATTTAACAATTGAAACCAAAATTTTAAATTTAACTTCAATTTTCAACAATTTATATTACTTTTCCAAAATTAGCACTAGATTTTACTTTCAAATTTTATATAAGAAAAATTCCTTGAAAATTCAAAAAGCAAGGTGAATAACGAATTAAATTAGCAGAAATTTACAAGTAGTGACATGTATTTAATTTAAAAATTGATTCCTCAAATTCCGAGTTTTCATATTCATTTTTTGTCATATTTTTTAGTATTTGAAATTGCGCGCTAATAGCAACCAATCAGATGCCGAGTGCCATGGCCTGCGCAGTGGTATCAAATGAATTAGGTAGTGGTAGCACTGTAGCAGGGTTGTGCACGTAATATACCTTAGGTAAATTACACTCGAACCCCTCGAATTTCACGAAATCCAAACCGGAGACCCCC
>CAJFCP010000130.1:334158-381479 GCA_904066005.1 Synergus itoensis | reverse complement strand
ATGTCCAGATCACGACACTTTTTTTTTTTTGTGTGGCTGTGTAATAACTAAATTTTTTTTAATTTCAGATCTGCGATAAATTTCTTTACTTATGGTAGTATTCTTTTTTGAAACTATATACATATACAGGGTGTCCCATTTTAATCGATGGATCGAAATATTTCTTAAGATACTCCATCTAAAAAAAATTGTACAGAAAATAGGAGTCATTTAACGGAATTATTGATTTTCATCTTGAGGTCAATTTTCAAGGTCATTTGAAGGTCAAGACGATTTTTTAAATGACAAACCTTATTTTTTACTACGGATTTAAGAAGAGCAGAAAATTTCACGTCAAAAATATTCTATGAGTTTGATTTTGTGACTTTACTTTAGAAAGGTCAAATAATGTCTAAAAACGGTCAGACGCCCTTTTTTGTTTTGTAATTATCGTGATTTTCCTGAGAATAGCAAACGTTCAAGATGCTTTTAACAAGTCGACAAAACAAAATGTAAAAGTGAATTAAAAAATAAAGGAAAATGAAAGTAAAAACCTTAAAAAAATCCTCATATAATTTTAATGTACAATTTTTGTACCAATTTTTTTTTGAAGATGCAGTATTTTAAGAGATATTTCGATCCATAGATAAAAATGGGACACCCCTGTGTATTTGTATAAAGATAAGTCTTTCAAACATGCATTTACATATAATCAGTATTTTACGAATAAATAATCTTTGAAGAAAATAAATACATTATTTCATAATACAATTTTTTTTTTTAAATTTACATATATGTTTTACAAACATTAATTTTTAATATTTTTATCATTTCGGGAAATTAAAAATTCTGAAATTGGGCTATTTAAATTTTATTGTTTAATTATTGAAGTTATTTTTAAACCCTATTCAATTTTAAAATGATTTGAACTTAAAATTTTTTTATTTCCAAATTATTTCAATTCCTATTTTTACATTCTCATCAGAGAGAATGTATTGTTTAAATTTAAAATCCTTTAAAAGTAAAATGAATGAATCTTTACAATTCAACTTGTTTTTGTTTAATTGAATAGTGTTAGCTCTTAAGTCTCTTAATTTTTCAATTTTTAAATCCAGGACGCAACTAATTGAAAATATACTGTTTAACTTTTGATGCATAAAAATAATTTTTCAGGATCGAAAGTTTGCTTTTATTTTAACGACTGGAAATTTTTTTTTCTAATCTTTTGTAAATTTTAAGAAATTGGAACTAAAAAACAATCACAAAGGTATTACACATTTTCAGCGCTATAAATAAATATAAAATATAAATTTTTTGTAAAACCAAACAATAATATAAATTTTATATATTTTTTCTACCAATTTTTAGTAATGATTAAAATTTAATTTTACTAAGGGGCATATACATAATGTTTTTCTCATCAAAATTTATTAAAATTTCGTTTTTTTTTTTTAATTTTTGAAGAAAATTTAATTTTTTCTATATAATTATTGAAGGTTCCCACTATTTACGAAAGCAAAAACATTTTTCAAGAACTTTAACTTGTGAGCTCAAACAAGTAAACGTTTTTTTTTTATTATTCAAAATACGAAAAGGGTTCATTGAAAGCTTTGAATGATCGAAATTCGGGACTTAATATGTCATATAAGTTTGGGCTTTTTTTGGGCACCAATAAAAATTTTTGGGCTCTGATTTCATCTTTTGTTGGCCAAATCCGAACTTCAGGCGTAAATAATGCCCTCAGGAAGCGGCAAAGATCTTCCTGAGAAAAACTGTTTGGTATGGCCTTTTCAGTTTTCACAAGGGGGCCACCTAGCTAGTTTTTCTGAGAAGCTATGGTGGAATCATTTTACATAGGGGCTTTTTAGAAATTGAGATCAGTGGTACTAATCGATAGTCGAAAAGGGAAACATCAACCCCCTATGTATATTGTATATGAATTCCACTGGAAATATCTTTTATCCTCCTAATATCCGTATAAATATATATTTTGAAACTCGAGTTTTTCTTTCATAAAAATTAACCCACATTATTGAGTCTTATTATTTTTCATCTTCAAAAAAAAAATTCAGTTTTAAAGGCTTGAATTGAAAAGGTAAAATTATGTATTTCTAAATTCCAGGGATCACAGCTGGTCCTCTATTTCCTCTATTTTTAGACAAAAACTTAAATTTAAAAAATAAAATTTTAATTTACACCAAAATCAAAAATTAAAAACCAAACATTAAAAATTAAACCAAAAATATATACTATCCTTCATTTAAAAAAAAACATCCAAAAATTTTCTATTTTTGGAAAAAAAGACCTTTATTTTTTAAAGAAGTCCTCTATTCCTCTATTTCAGAAAGAATAGAGACTGTGAATTTCAGGTGAAATTCACCAAAAAAGAAAATAATATATCTTTGAAAAGAATTTCTAATATTTCTTGAAAATTCTTAAAAACTTCTCAAAATGAACGGAGATTTTAGAATCCATGTAAACTTCTCTGCCTTTTTCTTTTCGCTGAAAGTGCTTGAATAGAGTAGACAAAATACCTTTCTGGATAGATTTTCTTTTTAGGCTGTAGAGATTATTTATAACTCTTGCGAACAGTGACCTCGGTGTAAAATATATGTTCTACGTTGCAATATTCCACAGGACAATTTTAACGTATAGTTGAAGATGACACGCTGTGAAACCGACACAGAAGGGTAGCAGCTGCAAATCCGACGTCTTTAGAAAAACTCCCTTTTCAAGTTTTCATACCTACAAATTCAGCCTCAGTGGCTGCTGAGAGATGGCTCGGAGGCTCATGGGACATTTTTTTTACAAATGAAACGAAAAATTGAAAGTAGTTGTCTTGCCTTGTCTTGTCTTGCATGACATTGTGATAATAAATTGATCATTTTGCCAATATATTTCTAAGACGTAATAGCTCGTTTAATTATATGCCGTATATCACTTTAAGTGCTTCTTAGAAAGGAAAGAAAGACCAACCCATCCTGTCAACGCCCTTAATGGTATCAAATTGTTTCTGATCACTCAATACATAATACATATCTCTATAGCTTATTAGCCGCATTTAGACCTTGTTGATCACTGTGTCCCCTATTAAAAAAATCCTCGAGGAAATCCTCGTGTTATTTTCGGACGAGGAAAACACGAGGAAATCCGCGAGGATTTTCGAATTCCTCGAGGAAATCCGTGAGGATTTTCAAATTCCTCGAGGAAATCCTCCAGTCAGAGAATTAATCCTCGCAGAATTCCTCGAGGAATTTAAAAATCCTCGCGGATTTCCTCGTGTTTTCCTCGTCCGAAAATAATACGAGGATTTCCTCGAGGATTTTTTCAATAGGATCCTAACTGCGACACATTTTCCTTGGTTTTTGAACACGTTAAAACCCCATGAAAGCGTTAATAGGCCAGTTAATGTGTTAGTTGATTCAAATACTAATCATCGATCTAAATAATTGTATTTTTACTATCAACTGTGCGTTCAGGTGTGCGCATGCGTAACCAGTGATAACGGGGATAACGGGGTAAATTGACACAGATCATTGAAAGAACTGCAGAGATGAAAATATGGAAATTATTTTGACTTTTCGCGAGTGTTTTTAAGGTTTTTAATAAAAATAAAAGATGGAGAAGAAGAATTTGAATAAAATTATATGCGAAAAATATCGATCAGGCCGAAAAGGCTTAAAAGAATTAAACTCCACGGATGATGATTGGGAAAGTAAGTTTTAAATCTTATTTCCAAATTATAAGTTACTATATAGATGATAATTTGATAAACACATATTTTTACTTTAGAATTCATAATTAATTACTGAAAACAGTTTTCTTTGGATCAGACTGTAAATATTCTTCTGTTTTGAATAGGGGCTTTGAGATTATTACATAAGGATAAGGATGGAAAGGACTTGAGCGAAAAAACGTTCGCTGCAGACTTAGGAACAGTGCTTAGAGGCTCTAAAGACTGGGACGGCGGAAGAAAGATGAGATTCAAAATTGTTCTATAATGCTGGAAACGAACATCTTAGACTCAAAAATAATTCTAGCGGCAATGAGGTGAAAGACATGATTTTTAATTTATTAATCTTATTTTCATTTAATACTTGATTCGTTTTATTTCGTTTTGTGTTCGAATTGAATTGAAAACAATTTATTAATGCCAACAATGAGTTTATGCCTCGGTTTATGCAGTGTTCATTATAGTTCGACTATAATTTAAAAAAATAAAGTTTCTTTGAATATTATAACTGTTTTTCATTAATTATAAAACAACTGTTCCTTCAAAAAAATTTTAAAAATGCCCTATCAGGGCAACAGAAGGGTAAACTTTTGTAGGGCCTTCGTGGGGCTTACGGGGGTCATATATGGACCCTACAGAGGGCCACTTTATTGGCCCTTCGTAGGCAGCCTACATTGGGCCTTCGTAGGCGAGCATGTCAAAACTATGTTGGCCCTTCATAGTTTGCCATCGTGGGGTCAACATAATAAGGGGGCAAACTACGTGGGGCCCCGCGGGGACCAACTCAAAATTTCCACACGGGCCCGTGTAGAAATTTCCCTATCTTTCTCCATTTAAAGTAGGGCTCTAGCGTGGCTCGGACTAGAAGTTCTAGTCTAGAAAAAACTAATCAGGGCCCTGTCTGGCACTAGTGGGAAATTTCTTACTTTGATAAGTCTATCTGTATCTAGTAGGGCCCCGACTAGAAAATCCCCACTAACCTTACTTTCGTAATTATAAGGTTCGGCCGTTAGGCGGCGCTCAACATAACAAAAGGAAATTTTTGAAAGCTCGTCTAACAGTTCCGAAGGCAAGTAATGTATTTATAATATAAGATAATTAAAGTAATAGCTGGTAATAGTATAAGAAAACATTAAAATACAATATAAAAGTACAACAATATTATTATAATAATAGATGTTTATAAATAAGTAGATATATGTATATATGTATATAGGATATATACATATATATTTTTTAATATGTATAGATTAAAATAAAGTTAAATATAAACTAATATAATTTTATGTTTATTTCTAGCGATGTATTTGAGACGATATAAGGAGAAATTTTGAGCATTTCTACTTCAATTCGTCTCCAATGAATAACTATATACCTATATAATTAAAAATATATATCGCGGGGACCTGAGTAGGGCCACAGCAGGGTCCTTTCTTTAATAGGGCTGTGGAAGGGCGATTCCTACTAGGCCCCTATTAGAACTAGTAGTCGGGGCCTAACTGACAAGAGCGTTATGATCTTACTGGGGCCCCGACTAGTTTTACCCATCAGGGCCCGACTAAAAAAAAGGAAAACTAGTGAGGCCCCCACTAGACCCCTATCGAAATTTCTACACGGGACTTAAAATATGTTCAAAAAAATCTTTTTTTAGAAACTGGATTTTTGTCACCACTACAAAAAAAGGTTTTTTTGAACATATTTCAAGGGAAACGATCCAGGGAACCCCCTAATTTTATTACAAATGCGGATTCAGGGTCGAAAAATACATAAAAATAAGCCTGTCCCATCAAAAGTTCAGATAACTTTTTTTTTGTGGGCCTGTTTTATTTTATTATGGTTCATATTATGGTTCACCGAATGCAATTTGAGACTGGAAGCTCCTTAGGGAGAGAGTATAAACGAGGTAATTTTCTATGAACTAATCTAGATTGGGAGACTGAGATATTCATATCAGTTCACAACTAGGAGGGTGAAATCAGATTTTGCTTGTCACTGATCTCGATAAGCAGAGAGCTGACCGTCAATGTGGAAAATAAATCCTCTTTTCAATTTACTTTTCTTTAGTAAAACACTCGTTGCCTTGGAGACTTAGTTATATGCCACAAGTTTTGAACGTTCAAATGAACAAAATATTTTTTCCCAATTCTATTTTATCCAAAAGTATTATCCCAACTAAAAATAACAATAGACATTACAAATTTATTTCATAAATAATTATTTTAAATGCAAATGAATCAATATTTTAAAACTATTTTTAGTTTAAAATACAGTAAATACAAAATTTCGTTCATTTTAACGTTCAGAACTTTTCAGTTATACTTAATTGTCATGTAAGAAAATGAAAATAAAATGTAAAAAGAGAAATAAAGATATGAAAATAAAATTAGTGAAAAATGTTTATTTTAAAAACATTTTTTTAATAAATCAAAAACTTCAAGTGATTTCAACTTGATTTTTCGAAATTTTCAATGTTTTTAAGAGATTTTAAAAAGTTTAAATAAAATTCATTGACTTTAAAAAAAAATAAGAATTTGAAGCAAGTTTTGGAAATCGTATGAAATCCTCTGAAATCTTTGAAATATAGTTTTGAAATAAATTGTAATATTGCAATGGAGCAAATTACGGATGTCGTAACCCACTCTACATTGCTGTATGAAGATTCTATCGTAAGAGGGAAAAATGCGGGAATTGTCTGGGAACGTCGTGAACAAAATTTAGTAGACACCCTGTAATTAATATTGGGTCCAAAAATAGTTCGTGAAAAGAGATTCTGTTACGATAAGATCAAAGTTGATCTCAACAGCATTGATACGGTCCTTGCACTCTGCACTATAGAAGCTTCCGGACAATGCAGGGTAATTATTTATTTAAGATCTGCAGGCACCATCTTTTGCACTAATTACGCTGCCAAGTCTCTGCCTGTGGTTGGACGATGCAGATATTGCGGAATTAGATAGGAAACAATGTGACTTGCAGTCTTGTTTCGTTCCCACTTGAACAATTTCACAGAGTCGACTTCATTTTCACGCTTTTAAATTCTTCTCTAAGAAAGGCCTGTGAACTCCTTTCAAAGTCGAAAAATTACAATCGCCATTATTTTTTTTCCCCAAAAAATTGTCTAAACGTACTAAAACTCGACTCAATCGTCGCCTAAATGAAATAATAATTTTATATATATATAGAGTCATTCTTGCCACTCTTAAGGAGTCACCTACAAAGAAGGAGACTTTAGTTCCCTTTGGTTTAATTTTAATCACGAAAATAAAAAGCGAGGTGGGAGGGATGGCGCCACATGAACGCGGTTCGGTTCCTGAGTGAAAAAGAAATAATTTTTTTTAAACGAGGAGCATTCTTGCCACTCTCAGGAAGTCATCTGACCAAAAAGGAATCTTAAATTCCTCTTAATTAAAATTTTATCACGAAAATGAGGCTCGAGGTGGAGAAAGTGTATCTTCAGGAACAATTGTCTCGCCTTTTAAACGGATTTGGCACTTCGCGGTACGCAACGAATTAGTTGCGCCTTAAAAGTACATTTCCGCCCTCTAAAGAGTGTACTTAAAAGTCGAACCCTTCTCGTATGAATGACCCCACATGATGACATCATACAGAGGGGAGAAACTTACTCGTGCATCGAGCTGTTGGGGAGAGGCTGATTTTCACACACGTCATACATAAAATACCTTGTCAATTTAGGTGATTTTTAAAGTTTTACAATGGCAATAAAAAAAGAAATCGTGAAAACTTTAAATTTTCGAGTTAAAAGATACAAATGTAGCAAAGCATCGAATGGAATGATACTATGAAAGTAACGAAATTGCCGAAGTAATCGAGCGAATAGTAAATTAATGTGAAAAAAGTTTAGCCATGACAGTGAAAGTATCGATTTTGTTTCTACACGTAATGAGAATCTTTTTGGCCGGACAAGTGCAGGCAAATTATCTATTGAGAAACCAATGTAAATTGTATTTCTTGATAATTGAATCTGTAGATCTGAATTAGTTAAATTTTGACTACTGATTAGTTAAATGTAATTAACGATTAGCTTTAGTTAAGTAATGTCCCTTTTATATTTTAATCAGTATGAAATCAAATCAGTAAGGAATTTAGAGGATCAATCAGTAATAGGACAATTATTATTCAGTCAAATTCACTGATTAATCAGTAAAAATCACTGATTTATCAGTCAAATTCATTGATTTTTTGATCAAAATCACTGATTAATCAGTCTAAATTACCATTTATTTTGGTAAAATTACTAACTATTCAGTAAAAGCTACTGATTAATAAGTCGAATAATCGAACAAATTTAATTTATTCAGTGAAAACTACTTATTATTTAGATACAATCACTGATTATTAAATAGAAACCACTGAGGAATTAGTGAAAACTACCAACTAATCAGACTTTATTAATTATTTAGCTAATATTATTATTAATTATGTTATTAATATAATAATAATATTACATACAGGGTGGTCACATTTCACGGAAGTCAGGGAAATGTCAGGGAAATGCGAGTAGTTGTAAGGGGAATTATAAAGAATTTCTAGGCATTCTTTGAGATTCTTTGGGTTTCTAATATGATTTCAAGAGATTTTCAATAATTTTAAAAGATTTTAAGAGGTTTCTAAGAACTTAAAGGGATTACAAGAGATTTAATATTTAAAAGATTTAGTGGAATTTTAAAGAACTTCATGAAATTTTAAGGAATTTTAAAGGATTTTAAAAATCTTCTAAGAATTTTAAGAAATTTCAATTTTTGAGAGATTTTAATGTTCCTCATGGAATTTTAAAAGATTTCATGAGATTTATTTCATGAGATTTATTTATTTATATTATTTCATGAGAGTTTTAAGAAATTTTAAGGAATTATCTATATTCTCTTGGAATTTTAAAGGATTTCATGAAATTTTTATGATTTTTAACAAATTTTAAGGAATTATAAATATTCTCGTGGAATTTTAAAGGATTTCATGAGATTTTAATGATTTTTAACAGATTTTGTGGAATATTACAAATTTTTAAGAGATTTTTATGTATTTTAAAGGATTTAAAAGTTTTTCATGGAATTATAAAGGATTTGAAGAAACTTGGAAGAGTTTTTAAGAAATTTTAAGGGATTATAAATATTCTCGTGGAATTTTAAAGGATTTTAAAAGGTTTGTAAGAATTTTAAGAAATTTTGATTTTTTAAAAGTGATTTTAAGGAACTTGATTGAAATTTTAAAGAATCTCACAAGATATTTATGATTTATAAAAGATTTTGTAGAATTTTATGGAATTTCAAGAGGTTTTTAAGAATTTTAAGAGATCTTTACGTATTTTAAGAGATTTTAAAGTTTTTCGTAGAATTGTAAAGAATTTTAAGAAGCTTGTAAAAAAAATTACTGTTTTCCATATCTGGATGAATTGCACTTGAAAAAATACCGGAAGCTCTTTAAGGATACTTTGCTGCACTTGGAGTTGTGCCAAAAATCGACAACAGGCCCATTCAGGTCGAGTTCTGTGCGATACACCGCGTTCAATAACAACTTGCCGACGTGGCTCTGATTCTAATTTTTTCCCTCGTCACTTGAAGACACGTTGATCCATAGGCAGCTGCAGAAAGAAATCATCTCCCGCGTCAGAATCGGGAGCCAATGTTTGACGAAATAGGGGATGCAGTAAAAGTAAAGTAAAGAGCGGACGAGGGAAAAAGGGTCTTGGAAGGATTTCTAAGGTTTTGATATTTTTCTCCCGTCTATAACTATAACTCTAACTCTTCAATCTATCTGGCCAGGTTCCAAAGGTTTTTTTATGGAAATCGGCTGTCTGAAAGTAAATCGTCTGGAATATTATGTAAAGTATTTTTTTTTTGCGAAGTAAAGTCCAAGTTTTAATCTCAAAATTCGATTTCTTCATTTTACTTAACGAATATTATAATTAAAAATTTTTTTCTCTCTGCAGAGGTACTCAGTTTTTAATTAGAATCATGTATACAGAGCCAGGATATCTACTTTGCGAGAATTTAAGGAAATTCAGGAACTGTCCCGCTGTCTGGGTATTGAAAAAAAATTCAGGAATTGTCTTTGATTTTATTTTTTATTTGGGAAGTGGATTTTCGGTTTGAAAAACCTTTTCCGAATAATCAATCTAATTATTTTTATTTGACACGTGCAAGTAATAAATAATAATAAATAATAAATAATAAATAATAAATAATAAATAAATAATAATAATTTAAGTCAAATTTAAATCAAATTCTTAATATTGGTATTTTTTTTTTTCATTTTCAGGAGACTCTTTGCACAGTACACCGTTGGATCGAGCGTACAAAAGCAAAGTTCTGGGACATTATCCGGATTCTGTACCATGGAATCCGTTCGACGAACACGCTGTCTGCATGGTAGGAATTTTTTTTCTACATATATAAATTTTTTTTAAATTTTGATACAGAAAATAATTAATAATTAATTAATAATTTTGTTAACTCAATGAATTTATTTTTCCCCCTTTTTTTTTTAGTTGTGTCTCCCCAGTGGCCTCAGATTTCGAACCCAAAAACATTCGGTCGAGCCAACATTTCACTCCTTCGTTCTCACAAAAGAAGACGGACACAGAACATATGGTTTCAGTCTCGTATTCTACGAAGAATTGCGGAATCGGAAAATTTGCGCTGCCATGCAAACTTTACAAGCGATGCATATCACAGAACTCAGCAGCGGGCAAAATAGCACATCAAATGCGTAAGAAAATTTTAAATAAATTTTTTCTGAAATTTTACAAATTTTATGAAATTTTAACAAATTTTTATGATATACAATAGAATTCCAATAAGGAATTAACGTTGTTGAGCTTTTGAAATACCACTTTTTAATTTTAGAAGAAAATATCTCGGAATAGAATCCATTACCTACAGTCGGAATTAACCTCAGTCGGTAATGCAGAATTCGTCTATAAATCGTGCCTCAGCCAACATAGTAGTGATTTGCTTTACCGACTGATAGCATTGCTTATTACTATATTACCAACTGCCGGTAATGGGTTCTGTGACATTTTAAATAGTTTAAACTTTAAATGTAATATTGGACAACTTCTAATTTATTTATTGTTGATTCCTCAAAGGTCCAATATAATTCCAAATAGATTGAAATATTAATTGTTGATTTTTGTAGAGTTTAATTTAAAAGTTTCCGAGTTTTAATATTTTTTCATTTTTGACAAAGATAAATACTGTTTCGAAATTATCAATCCAAAATCTAGGTTTACTTTGAATTCTTTCGTTTTTTAATTTGTTCATTAATTTGTTATATTTTTCTTTCTTTTCTCCTTTTTTTTTTGTTTCGTTTTTTTTTCTTTTTTTTTTTGTTAATATTTTATAGGAGTGACGATGAAGAGATTGAGAGTTTTCTTTCTAGTCAGAAGAAAGGTCAAGAAGGTCACAACACAAGGTCACTACCAAGACACTTTAAACTGTCGGCTCACTCACCTGGCGCAGCGCTCGCGTATTATGACTCTACAAAAGACAAATTATTCGTAACAAAATCGATATCTTTGCTGTGCCAACAACCCTACCTTCATGCAGCCCGAACCTTTCTCACAAATCTTTACAAGTAAGTAATAAATATAATAGTCAATAAAAAATGGTTAAAAAAACATTATATTTTAAATTTAGAACGTTAAAGAAAGAAGAATATCAGATTGCAGCAAAAATTCCAAACATATAATAACAGAACCAGTTACCAACAGTCGATATTATCTACAGATGATATTGCAGATTCCTACCACAAATCATATTTTATTCGAAATAACAGTGATTTACCTAACCTACTGACGATAATATCGCCAAGAAACTTCTAATTCACCGACTTAGTGAATACTCATTGTAGGAATCTACATCGCCGACTAAGTGAACAGTGACTTCAGGGAAAATTAGACTATGTACTCGATTGGTAGGACAGAACACGTACATACCAGCTAAGAATGTTCTGTTATATGAATCTTCATTATCAACTGTGGGTATTACAGAGTGTATGTATTACTACTGGTCGGTAATTGGTTTTGTTCTAAAAAAAAACTTAGAAACCGTATATTTTTAATATTCGATGTATTTAAAAGTCTTCTAAGGCTCAAATTATTCAGAAAAAAGTTAACAAATACTTTTATTATTTGTTTTGTTCACTAGGTGTGTACCTAGACATCCAGGGCCTGGACTGAGTTTGGAATCCTACGTCTATAATCTTCTCTACAATGTTCCTGTACCTCTTCCTGGAAAATCATTAAAATTTTTCGTTCCTAATGATGAACCGGCGAAATCGCCTTTGGATCTCGTGATTTATCAACCATCCCTTTCTCACGATCTTCCCCTTCTAGATTATGCTATAAAGGACATGTTCACGTGGCTGGGAGTGGATTGTGTTATTCAATTGTTCACCTGCGTCCTTTTGGAAAATCAGGTTCTATTGAGGAGTGCCGATTTTCACAAACTCATGGTCGTCTCCGAATGCATCACTGCTCTTCTTTTTCCTTTTACTTGGCAGCACGTCTACGTTCCTATTCTGCCTGCAAGTCTTTATCATTTTTTAGACGCCCCCGTGCCCTTTATTATGGGACTGCATGCTCAGAGCGAAGGTGGAATTTTGAAAATTGCAAGCGAGGTGAGACTTTTTCCTATATATTTTTAATTTTCCTATATTTTTGGAATATAAGAATGCAGACAATAAATTGCGTTTTGATCTTTATTCTGAGTAATAATTTAAAAAAAAAAAAATTTCGGAAAAAATATTTTCAAAAAATTTCATAATGTCGCCGAAGAGCATGCCCTTAATGTTTTAGCTTCAATTTTAAAAATTTTCAATTTGATATCTCAATAAATGTCGAAGTAACGTTGCAGAGAAAGAATTGCAAATGTAAAACGTCTTAAAATTCCTAGAAATCTCTTGAAAACTCTTAAACATTCAGAAAAATTTTTAAAATTGTTAACTTTGTAGTGGCTGACATTTTTAATAATCAACGTTTAATTTTATTTATTTCTTCACAATTTTTAATTTGAAGCATTTAAAATTAAAAAAAAAAAAACAATAATTAAAAAAATTGTTTGATATGAGTTTCTAATGCTTTCGAATTTTCAAGTTTTCCAATTCGAATACCTCCGAATTCTAGAATTTTCAAATTCTGTCAGGTTCAAAAAATAAAAATAAAAATAAAAATTTTCATCTTTTTAATAATTTCGGGCATTATAAAGTTCTGTTTCAAAATTAAAGTACTTACTTTAAAATTTTGGTAGTTTAAAATAAATCAAGATTTTTAAAATGAATACTACACAAACAAATTTAGCTATTTTAATTTCGATCGCTATTAATAAAAATTTATTAAAAAAATAGTTTAATAAAAAATGTTTGATTGAAAGGCTCTTAAAATCTCAACCATTTCCAGTTTTGAATTCGAATGACTTCAATTTTCAATGAATTTAACAAAAAAAAAAATTAATAAATTGACCTTTTTGTGTTATTAAAATTTAAAAAATTGAACAATGTATATTTTGTGCAAGATAAATACATATGTAAAAAAAAATAAGATTAAGATTTTGGTTTTGTTTTACAATTTTTATAACGAAAGTAAAAAATAAACTTTTCAAAAAATCTCTTCTGATTAAAACAAAATAAATTTTATGATTAAAACAATGCGTTATTCTTTTTTAGGCAAATCTGTGTTACGTGGATGTTGACAAACAAACCAGTCAATTTCCAGAGGAATTGCCTGTTTTTCCACATAAAATGCAATTTATTGCTGAGATTCGATCTCTTCTAAATAAATACAAAGTACCTCATTCGGAAAAGTAAGTACAATTTTTTTAGATGTTTTAAATATATTAGTATTTTCTAACAGAATTTTGAAATATCTTGCATTTTGTCTAAAAAAATTGAAGTTTAGACTTATTATTGCATGTTTTAAAAATTAATCTTTATTAACGAAACTTACCATGTTTTGTTACAATTTTTTTCTAATGTTTTAATTTTTTTCTTCTCTACATTTTTTTATTAAGTGTTGGTTCGTTCTAAAATTTAAAATTCTCTCTGTTCATTTTACTCAAGAAATATTAGGACTAGATGTATTTTCGCTCTGTAGACATATTTTTTTTTTACAAAATAGAAGTGGCTACAAAATATGAAAACTTTTATTTTTAATATTTTTTGCATAAAACGAAGAGTTCGAAATGTAATTTCAAAATTCGATCTGTTCATTTTACTTAATAAATAATAAAATTAGTCAATTAATCGCTCTGTACCCATAATTGTATATATTTACAAAATTAGTTACAGAGCGAAAAAAATATCATAATTATAATATTAGTTATGAAGAGATCGAATTTTGAAATTAAAAGTCTGATCCAAGAAACTTAAAGATTATAATAATTGTTTAATTTTCTTTTCAGGACTGATATGGTTATGAATTACCTTAATGGTGATATCATGACGAGTAGTTTAACGCTTCCTGGTTCTGGATTTCATCTTCCACGTAGAAAACATTCGTTTCACGATGTTCTTGATTGGGACAGGCCTGAACCTCCAATCCAATCAGACGCGTTGCAAAGAATCGTAGATATCGTCAAACGGACAGGTATAAAAAAAAACTAAAAGATTACAGAAATAGTATATTTTGACAGGAAATTTGTCTACTTTTTAATATAAAAACCTATACAGTTACTTTAAATTTTGAATTAAATTGATTTGGTTCCAATTTCTAATTGCACAATTTTAAACACTTGAAATTTTAAAGCTCCGAGACTTTAAATTTGAAATATTCTATTAGTAACATTTTTTGAATATAAACATTCAATTTACAACGCCTAATCCTAATTTTCTTTAATTTTAAAAGCTTTAATTTAAACTTCATTTTTAATCGTTTATTTTTAAATTAAAAGATTTCCAATTTCAAAGTTTATAATTTATCGAAGAATTTTATATTTAGTAATTGTAAATATAACAATTCAAGACGACTGAAAATGACGAAAAATAAAAATCCTAACAATATGAATTTCACGAATGTAAACGATTAAAAAAATTTTTTGTTAAAATATAAGTTATAAAATACTTTGTGAAATTTCTAAAGAAATTTTCGTCGAACTAAAATATTTTACTTATTTTTTCTTCATCTATTAAAACAATTTTTTCTTTGTTTCGATTCGGAAGTTTGTCTTTTAGTTTATTGAAATTAAAATGTGTCGTTTGAATTTACTTTTAAAATCTCGAGAGATTCTGCAATAAGTTTATTAATATTCCAATTGCTAATTTGAATGTAAAATAATTGTACATAATTGGCCACTGATGAGTGGATCTCACGTGAACGGTGAACGTGAACTATCTTGCAGCGACCAGGCCCGTACCTTTTAAAGCGATAGCAACATGGCTAAGTGTCACTGCTGACGATAAAGGTTAGGGAATCCCTGAGGGAAACAAAAAACATTACAAATTTTACAATACTAAAAAAAATTATATCAACTTATTTTAGATTTTTTTCGCTACAAAATTTTTTTTAGTCAGTTTCCAGTTCTACTCCCTTATATATCGTGGCATATTGTTAGAAAATCAATATCGTTATTTATTATTAAATTAAAAATACTTTCAAGCAATGACGCAGGTTTAGGTGGAAAATTTTCGGAATTACATAAATGTCCTTTCAAGAATACGGGCTTAATGCATTTGACAACAAAAGAGGCATAAACTGAATATAATCCTTTTATGCTTAGAAATCTGTAAATTAAGACTGAATCTCAATTTCTAGAGGGAAGAATTCATAATAAAAATATATTTCGTATACCCTCAGCAACTTATTCAAATTATTGCAATGACGCATTTTCGGATTCGCTAAATAATAATAATAATTCTTAAATTCAAACTATCATTTTTGTTTGGATTCTTTAATCCAAACAAAAATGATAGTTTGAATTTAACTTTATTCTATTCATAATTTCAAATATATGCGTAATATATGGATAAAAATATAATACAAAAACACTATATTTTACACTAGGGTGGTTCAAAAAATTTTTAGTTCAACGGCCATAATGAAACTACATGTTTATTTTGAATAGACGTACATCCTCGAATGGTAATCCGAAAACGTGTCGGGGGTACTTAGTGCATGAAAAACTACATAGCAGTGTCGAGTTTTAATCCGAAATCGCGTCCGGGGTACCTGGTGCACGAAAAACTACGTAGCGCTGTCGAATTTTTATCCGAAAATACGCTCTAAATACATTGTGCATAAAAAAACTACGTAGCGTCGTCGAGTGGTAATCTGAAATCTCGTTCGGGGTACCTGGTGCACAAAAAATTACGTAACGCAGTCGAGTAATGATCCGAAAACGCAGATAACCAAGTTGCGCCATTGACTATCGTACTCCGATAAGGTGATCGAGCAAAACTGTAACACAATACTTTTTAGGGCAAAAGAAAGACAACTTTTTATCTCTTTTTTACCCTCGGTGTAGCGATGTTATATTTTTACTCTTATGATAAACTTGTCTGTATTTTCCTCTCATAAGAGTATATGTCTCACTTTTGCGCTCAGAGAGTTTGAGTCACTTTTTTCCCCACGGCTCGCAGGAGTCTCACTTTTACTCTGACGTGCTCAATTCTGTAAAATTAATTTTTTACAGGAGTTACTCTGGATGATATCGATTCAGTAGAAAACACGACGAAGAATAAAGTTCTTACGCCTTTGGAAGAATATCAAGAAACGCTCATTTTCAATAATGCGATTAGGGAAATATTCTTGAATCGTTTTGTGCAGCTTTTTTCAAGTTATGAGCATTTTGTCATCCAACCGAATCAGGCAAGTCTCCTTTAATTTTATATTCTTATTTCTGTATTTAAATAAAACTATTTTCAATAATGTGACAAAATTAATATTTTCACTTCAAATTTTTCAGTAAAATACTAAAATTGTATTATTAATTATAAGAAAATAAATAATTGTAAAATAAAATAATGTATCAAACCTGAATTTTGTTAGTAACTTCGCAAAGTCTATTTTGTAGAAAAAAAAGTAATAAAAAAAAAAGATAAAATTACCTATATAAATTTATTGATAAAGATATATTTTTAAAACACGTGATTTATTGATTCTTTTGTCTTTTTATAGGACAAGGACGAGTGGTTGAATAATAGAGATAGTTTGCACGTTTTCGATAAGGCGACTTTTCTGTCGGATCAACCTGCTCAACATTTGCCCTTTTTGTCGAGATTTCTGGAAACTCAAATGTTCGCTTCGCTCGTTGATTGCAAAGTGATGTCGACCTGGAACGAATTGGACTTCAATATCAGACTTTTCGATCAGAGAATTTTACAATTAAGGTATCTAAAAACATTTTAGAGTCAATGTTTTCAGGTTTTAGTTATTCCATTCAATTCAAAAATATTACTAAGGGCCCGCCCGAGAATTCGCCAAGAGCGTGCATTGCCGTCAAAGGCATGGATGCCCTATTGGTGCCGAAGTTTTGCTCAAGAGACTTTGTGGTTATTAGGGCAAGGCTCAGGGGCAGTAAGGGAGAAAGGCTGGAGATCTATATAGCTTCGTCCTACTTCCCAGGGGATGCGGCAGCTGGACCTCCGCCGACGGAGGTGGAGGTTCTGGTGCAGCATTGTCAAAGTATGGGGATCCTGTTGCTCTTGGGGTGCGATGCTAACGCACACCATGTGGTGTGGGGAAGCACGGGCGTCAATGAGAGGGGCAGGGTTCTGTTGGAATATCTAGCGGGCACGGATCTGGAGATCTTAAATCGAGGTAATGTTCCCACCTTTCAGACCAAAAGCAGGAAGGAGGTTCTTGATGAGGAGTCGCTCTCAGACTATAAACAGCTTATCTTTCGACTGGCCCTCAGGAAGCCGGAGGTACAGCTGAAGAGAAATCCCAGATATACTAAGTGGGAGGCTTTCAAAGAAGAACTCCGAGGTAGGCTTGGGGACTTTGCTACAAAATATGGGACGACTGATGAGCTGGAGCTGGCTGCAGATTCTCTGCAGAGAGCCCTAATCACGGCGTTCGAGAACAATTGTCCAATTGTTGCGGTAGGCACTGGCCGAGGGGCACAATGGTGGAATAAACACCTGGAGGCCCTTCGGACAGGGACTAGGAGACTATACAATAGGGCTTTTAAAACCAAGTTGATCTCGACTGGGACCAATATAGAGAGGCCCGGAAGGAATATAAGAACATGATCAACAAATACAAGCGGGAAGGTTGGAGGGAGTTCTGTGAGGAATCGAACAACATTCCCAGGACGGCCCTCCTACATAAGATCCTTGCAAAAAATCCAGAAGCTCGCCTAGGGCCGATAAGGCTGGAAACGGGTGAGCTTGCTGAGAATGAGGAGAATTGTCTGAGGCGTCTGATGGAGGTGCACTTCCCAGGCGTTCAGATTGTCCCAACGGACCAGCAGTGGGATTCCGAGCCGCGAAAATTTTCGAATCCGAACGGATCTCTCTTTCTATACTAAGGTGTTAAAAAGAGAGGTCCGTTCCGATTCGAAAATTTTTAGGGCGTCGGAATATGACTGCAGGAGGACGCGTACCAGGTAGGTCCGGCTAGAAGGGCAGATTGGGGATTCGCGTCCGACATAGTGTCGGTTAAGAAGGTTGATTGGTCTTTAAGGACCTTTCAACCTTATAAATCACCGGGGACGGATGGAGTATACCCAGCTCTTCTACAAGAAGGGCTGGAGGAACTGCGACTGCCCTGACGAAAATATTCAGGGCTAGCATAGCACTGAGGCACGTGCCAATGGCATGCAGGGGCAGCAGAGTGGTCTTCCTGCCCAAACCGGGAAGGGAGGGCTACATTGCTGCCAAGGACTTCAGACCGGTCAGCTTGACATCCTTCATTTTGAAGACATTGGAAAAGCTGGTCGAGAGGTATATCCGAGATCGGGTGTTACTAAGGAGACCACTACACAGTGATCAACATGCCTCCCAGGCAGGCTGCTCGGTCGACACGGCCCTTCATGAGGCTGTTGGAAGAATTGAGCGGCAATTAGAGGAAGGCGGGTATGTGGTAGGTACCTTCTTGGATATAGAAGGGGCCTTCAGCAACACTCCCCCGGAAGTCATATGCAGAGAGGCTCTGAAATGCGGCGTGCCGGGACAGCTTACTGACTGGATCCAAAGCATGCTGCGGTACAGGCGCCTCTCGACGGAATGGGGAGGCAGTAGGATCGGAGGAATAACATCCACGGTCTGCCCACAGGGGGGGGGGTCCTGTCGCTCCTTATGTGGTGCTTGGTCGTAGATGGGCTTCTCTGAAATCTGAATGAGGAGGGCTTTTATGCCCAAGGGTATGCGGACGACTTTGTGATCCTGATTAGGGGACTACAGTTGGACACCTTTATGGATCTCACGAGGTTGGCCCTGCGAATTGTGGAGCTCTGGTGCGTAGCATCAGGGCTGATGGTCAATCCGGAGAAGACTGATCTTGTAGTCTTCACGAGAAAATATAAGGTGGCTGCGGTAACGGGCCCCAAACTTGGCGGAAAGATGATCCGAGTAGCCCAGTCGGTGAAATATCTGGGAACTATCCTAGATAAGAAACTGAACTGGGCGGATCATCTGGAAGCGCAGTGCAGAAGTTTCATTGTAACCTTCTGGATGTGTAGAAGGGCTTTCGGTAGAACGTGGGGATTGGAGCCGGGCATGATTGCCTGGCTCTACTCAGCGATTCTAAAACCGAGGCTACTCTATGCATCTGTGGTCTGGTGGCCAAGGGTGCAGTTTAAGACGGTCCAAGCGAGGCTGGGATGCCTGCAGGCGCTGGTATTCAGGGCTGCTACCGGAGCAATGAGGACCACGCCGATGGCGGCAGTGGGCCTCATGCTCTGTGAGGAGCCCTTGCATATAGCGATAACTGCGGGGGCGGCTCGGACGGTTGGACGTCTTGCTGCGACGGGTAGATGCTCGCAGGGGCCTAGACACAAGGCTTCCAAGCGATATCAGTAGTCTGTCGACTCTTAGGATGCGGCAGGATAAAATAATAAAAAGGTACAGCTTCGACCAACTCTTCCGGACATGCATTCCTGAAAGGGAGGCGTGGAAAAAGGAGGAGGGGTGGGCCTTCCTACAAGGGGACATCGTGTTTACGGATGGCTCCAAGGCGGAGGGCTAGATGGGAGCTGGACTGTATGACAGCGCGCGTAAGAGGGGGATGGCGATCCCATTGCGACAATACCCAACGGTATTCCAGGCGGAGGTATTTGCCATTCTCCGATGCGCGGAGATGCTGTTAGAAGAAAACAAAAGGAGCGGACGCATTAGCATCTGCTCTGATAGCCAGGCGGCAATCAAAGCGGTTGGGAAACCGGAAATCACATCGATTCTGGTGTAGAAGTGTAAAAAGGCTCTCAACCAACTGTCAGAAAACAATAGGGTGGCCCTAATATGGTGGGCACAAACATTTGAATTACCATAAATACAAGATGGGGCTGACAGACAGCACTGTTTGTAGAAAATGTGGAAGGGACGATGAAACGTCCCTTCATGTCCTAGGTCGATGCCCGGCACTCGCTGGGCTCAGACACCAAACCCTCGGGACGGCTTTGCTGAAACCAAAGGAAATTAGGGCGCTACAGGCTAGCGACATTCTAGGCTTCTTCAGGAGGACTGGAATGGGGGGCTAGTGAGCGTCAAGGGGAAAGAGACTAGGTACAATGGGCTTTTAGCCTGAGCGCCTGCAGGACCCCACGGGGGAGAAGAGAATTAATTTACTTAAGGTTATATTTATTGAAATTATTTTTTAGCAATTTTCCGATGACGGAAATTTTCTATTGTCGATAATTTTATATTGTCGATGATTCAATTTGTCGGGAACTTGTCATTGTGGACAATTTTATTTTGCGGTACTTTTCGCTGGTCCCTCTAGAATTAAAATTTTGAAAAATATTTATTTCTCGGAAACTTTTAGTTTGGGTATTTTGTTGAGGAATTTATTTCTCCTTGAACTAAAATTTAAGTTATCTTTACATTAATGTAATTTCTATTTTTTAGGAAAAGAGTTGGCGAAGGAATAATTAGATCTCCACGTTATGAAATCTGTACAAACGTAATGGAAACACAAACTTCGTTGGAACAAAGGCTGAATAATGTGGACTTCGAAGCAAGTCCTCCGACTGAAATCGTTCCGCACAGAGCTGCTTATTTTAGAAGTTTTCCTCTCCTCGATAGAACGGCTCTCAATAAAGAACCAGCCCAAAGGTATGTTTCCTAGATTTAAAAATATATATTTTTATTCAGAAAATTCCCCGAGAAGGAATAATGTGATATTTTAATTTCCCGCAATCCGCAGCATTCTCCGGTAAGGATTATTAATTATAGTCATTTACGTAGTCTATTTATTTGTGATTATCCTTAATTTTTGTCTTTTTAATTTATTTCATTTTAGAAATCTCAGAAAACCATTTATTTTTCATTCAGATAATTTAAATTTAACTTTTTTGTGGCCAGTAGTAGACGAGGACAGACTCAGTGGAAGTATAAAATGAAGGGGCTCGAGACAAATGGAAAACCAGCAACGCCTCAAGAAACTCAGTCACCGAGGCCTCAAACGAAATTTTCCGCAGATATGAGTCCCGCACTCATTGCGCAAACGAATTGGACTTTCGTTGAAACTTTGTTGAAGGTAATTGTGCAAGATTCTTGTAAGAATTTTAAAACATTTTAAACATTTGAAAAGACTGAGGTTTGAAAAGATTTAAGTGTGTTGTATTCAGGTTCTAACATCAAAATTGGAATTCCTCATTTTACTCAACAAATATTAGACTTGGATATTTTTTTGCTCTGTGGCGGCACTTATTTTTTAAATAGAATTGTGGGTACAGAGCGAAAAACTTCTTGGTTTTAATACATTTTTTGTAAAATGGAGAGACTGAATTTTGAGATAGATTTCGAATTCTTCGTTTTGTGTAAAAAGTATTAAAATTGTAGATTTTTTTTCTCTGTATGCATATTTCTATTTATAAAAGCAATTTCTATTTATAAAAGCAATATCTGATTATAATACTTGTTTAGTAAAATGAGAAATTCGAATTTAGAGATGAAATTTAGATCTAAAGTTTTTCTCATTTTTTCTGACAGGACTGTAAATCGAAAACGAAACGAATGTTGGTTGAAAAAATGGGGTCAGAGGCAGTCGCTTTGGGCCATGGAGGCGAATCTCTCTCCGATGTAGAAGAAAACACTTTAGTCGCAAGTCTTTGTGATTTACTCGAACGAGTTTGGAGCCATGGATTGCAAAATAAACAAGGAAAAAGTGCTCTTTGGTCACATCTTATTACGTATCAAGAATTAGACGAATGTAACGACACTTCCAAAGCAGTGGATGCAAATTTTCTTTCTCCAGGTAGGTTCATAAATATTTATTTTTTTATATATATTTTCTTCACTAAAATATATTTTTAAAAAATGTATTTTCAGAGATTTTTATTTTTTAAAACATATTTTTGTCTCTAATTCAAAAGCACATGATCTACATTTCATTTCACTACACTGTACTTAATTAGGAATTGAATAACTTCAATCAACCTTTCCAATAAAATCGAAATATGTATACAAATTCATATCAAATTATTAAATATTTCCAATAAGAATTTGTTTTATAATTGGAACAATTATCAGTCTTAGCTTTTTATTTTTTTTGATCTTGTCTTCTCTGTGTAAATCACTTTATTAACGTTTAGCAACTGGGTAGTGTAAAAATCTCGAAACTGAAAGCTTTCTTCAATTTTCGAGAACTGGAAGTATCGAATTTTTTACATACTCTAAATTATTTATCAATATTTCTGTTTTTAAATGTCTTAAACTTCAATTTTTAAATGGAAAAAATGTACTAACGACGTTGCAATAATTGGAAATGCAGCATTGGCTTGGTGCGTTCTTCGGAAGCGGCTGGATTGTACGTTGCTCAAAATTGAACATTTTTTGTAGTTGCGTGTGTAGTTTTTTTGTAGCGAAAAAATCCCCAAAAAAGTAATAAAAATTTGAATGGTATTTAAATTGAATATTTTTTGGAATAAATATAGGAATATGTTAAAGGAAAATTGAAAATATAACTCGCTCCTCGGAAATAGTATGAAAAATTGGTTTTTTAAACTGGATTTTATACGAATCAAATTTTTGTTAAAAGTTCAAATTACGCTACCGATCAGAATTACGAGTTCATCTGTTTTTCAATGATCATTTAAGGCCATGTAAGACTTACCCGATCCCTACCTTACCGACATTTTTTTCTCTGCAACGCTACTCCTACATTTATTGAGATATCAAATTGAAAATTTCTAAAATTGAAGCTAAAGTATTAAAGTACGTTTATCTGGTCCTAAATATCGACATTTATAAAAAAAAAAAAATTTTCAAAAAATTTTTTTTTTATTCTTACAAAAATTTAAGACCAGATAAACATACCTTAGATTATTTTCTTTAATTTTAGAAATTTTCAATTTGATATTTCAATAAATGTACAAGTAAGGTTGCAGAGAAAAAAATGTCGGTAAAGTAGGGATCGGGTAAGTCTTACATGGCCTTAAGTTCTCTTAATTTAATTACATCAAAGATTACATTTTTTCATTTAAGTAAGTTAAAAGCTATCAAAATTCTGCTCAGGATGAAGTCACTTTGTCAATTTTTTAAGAAGGTATTAAAGAAAAGTCAAATCTCTATATTTTATAAAAAAATATCAGTAACTTTCGAATGAAAGTAATGAACATTAAAAAAAAATTTTTGGCTCATTTTAAAGATAAATTTATATTTAATCTGATAGACTTATTGAAATACTTGTACAAAATCAAGTGAATGTAAATTTTCATATATTTTTGCAGAAACTTTATGATTAAGTATGTTCTACATATATTTTATAAAAATATTTTTCTCAACAGGAAAAATTTTCAAATATGTCCGAATTTTTCGCACAATGCAGGGTAATAATTATTTCAATAATGCTATCAGATTATATAGAAATTTACCTTTAAAATGAGCCTAAAAATTTTTTAAAAATTTCTTTATTTCGAAAGTTATTGATATTTTTATAAAACATTGCAATTTGATGTTTTTTTAATACCTTCATTTTAAGCAAAATTTTGATAGCTTTTAACTTACTTAAAAAAGTGTAATCTTTGATGTAATTAAAAAGAGAATTTAAACGATCATCGAAAAACAGGTGAAATCACATTTCTGACCGGTAGAGTAGTTCAAATTAGAAATTGTTTTATTTTGAAAGGCTTAAATATTAAATTTAGAGAAGGATTGTAATTAAGGTTTCTTTATACTTTTTTAATTTATGCACCCACTTAGCGCTATTAAATGTTCAGCACTGCTTTCTACAATTTTTTACAAAAATGCTAACGGCGATGGAAAACAATTCTACCAAACCAATATATCTAATTCTTTTCTAAAATTTCCTAATTTTGCTTTATTTATTTTCAGGTTCTTAATTTTACTTTAAATAACTTTCTGCGTCATAATATTTTTATTTTAATCTCTGAATTATATGTATATATTTTTTCTCTATTTGAGGGGCTGAGCACTATTGAATTCACTTTAAATTATATTTTCATTTTCCTTAGAATTCGTTTGAGTGCTTTTGATATTCCTTTAATTCCTTTGAATTATATTTGAATATCTTTGAACTTTTTAGAATTTCGTTGAATTTATTTAAATTAACCTTAAATTCCTTTGAATTTTATTAATTTTTGTTAAATTTTACTGAATTTATAAAAATAATTAACTTTGAATTCATTTGAATCTCCTCTTCGTTTAAGTGATTGGCCCCTCGTCTCTATACTTAAGTTTTTTTTACTGAATTTTTGGGGACAACATCTTTTTGCCGAAAAACCAAAATCCCGAATCTAAAAAAATACCGAAAAAATAATTCCCGATAATTCAAATTCCCGAAAATAAATAATTTTC
Source organism: Synergus itoensis (assembly GCA_904066005.1). Classification (NCBI taxonomy): domain Eukaryota; kingdom Metazoa; phylum Arthropoda; class Insecta; order Hymenoptera; family Cynipidae; genus Synergus; species Synergus itoensis. The sequence continues at coordinate 356,839 of CAJFCP010000130.1, read as the reverse complement.
TATCTTAAATGTTTTAAATTTTCGTACAAAACTTTTTTTTTTAATTTCAACAAAAATTTTGAACATTTAAAAAAAATATTTTTTTTATTTTCGGAAATTTGAGTTTTAGGAATTTGAAATATGTACTATAATTAATAAACATTTTCGGTTATATTATTTTTATTCTATAATTTGTATTTTTCGGGAATTTTAATTTTCTGGAATTATTTTTTCTTTATTTTTCTACATTCGGAATTTTGGTTTTTCAGCAAAAAGATATTGTCCCAATACTTAATTTACCACTTTTTCTGATTTAATACTAATTATATTATTTAACCTACTTTAATAGATAATTTAATTTTCTTCACTTTTATTTATTAATTATTTTTTCGTTAATTATGTATGTATATTTATGTTATTTTTGTTGCGAATAGCTAAGAAAGCCTCCACTAACTATTTTGGGTTGACGGATCGTTTCGTTTCATCCTTAAAGGAGAAAAACATTTATAAAATTGCTTCGTATATCAAGAACAATTTCAATGGTAAGCCGTCGCCTTCGGCTTGCCGAAAGTCTTGTTTTTTTGCCTGAAATTCTTTAACACAAGATGCAAGATGACGAAGCTATGGATTGAAAAGGGATTTATAATCGAAGAGCGTCTTTTTGTTGCCTTACCTGCTAACTCGCATGTTCGTTTTGTATTGCTTGAAATTCTCTATTATATATTTTATACATGCATGCCTCTCATTTCACTAATTTTCTTAGATTTCCGTAGACTTTCTCTTCTTATATTAAGTTTTAATGCCAACATTTATTTACAGATTATATTATTTATTTTTCTAAATATCAAATAATAATATTTCAATAATTATTTAACACATAAAAATTATAAATTTACTTTTTAAATTTTAAGGCTACTTTTTTATTTTCTTTTATAATTACCTGATAATTTCTAATTACACGTTAACTTGAATTTAAGAGTATTGGATACAATTTCTAATTATAAAGTTCAATTTTTTTCATTTTACATACTCAGTTATCATTTTTATTGAGTAAAATGAAAAGATCGAATTTTTAGGGTAGAACTTGGTTCCAACACCCTTAACTTACTAGTAAAATTGATTATGTAAATATAGAAGAGATTTTAAAATCTGATAATTTTAGATTAAAATTGTTTAAATTTTGAATCGAAAGAGCGAAACTTATAGCAAATTCTATAATTTCTACAGTTCTTTTAGTTTAACTAGAATTCATTTCAATTCTTTTGAAAATTTGTGTATTGTTTTGAATTATTTTTCATTGTTTCTAACTGTTTTAAAATATTCTTAATTCACAGAAATTTGCCTTTTTCAATTCTTTTTAATTCCTTGAAATTATTTTAAATTTTATTTTATTTGACTTGCATTCTTTTGAATTTATTGAATTTATTGAATAAAATGAAGAGATCGAACTTAAAAATATGATTATTATATTTTGATCAGTCGTCAGAAAATATTTAAAAAATTATTAGCATGTTGCATGTAAAGTTTTAAATATAAAAAGTAATTACAATTTTCATAAAAGTGCTTGAACTAAATTGATTTTGTTTTAATATCAATAAAATTTGATTTAGCCTTTTTGATTTGATTTTTTATTAAAATTTGCCTCTTAGATTAAATAAAATAAAGAAATTAAATTTAGAAAAATTGCTTGTTTATTAAAATATGCCTGTTAGATTTGATTTTTATTTTTGAATGTCTGAATGCATTGTATTTAGTGAAATAATAGTGGAAGAAAAATTGGAACTTGATTTAAGTATTTTTATTACGAAATCTTAGATTTATCGAATTTGGCCTTGGAGACGGACGTTTCTCCGACGAGAGGAACTGAGAGAAGCAGAACTCCAGGAGAAAGAAAATCAATTGGACCCGAACAACTGAGACCGCTTCCTGAGTCCTTGATCTTCGATATCCGGAACGTCCAGGCGATGACTGATATAAAAACTCACATCGGCTATGCCAGAGCCTGGGTGCGACTTGCCCTCGAGAAGAAATTACTCTCTCGACATTTAAAGACACTTTTGGCCGATTCTGAATTGTTGCGGTACGAAAACCGGAGATTTTTATTTTTAAATGAAAAATAAGTTTATTTTAAATATTGATATTACATATTTCGAAAATTGTTATTTTCCTTAAATTTCTTTATTCGAAAATTTATGTTTCAGTGTTTTTTTAATTTGTTTTTTGAAGTTTTATACCATCCGCAAATTTTGATATTTTCGAAAATTTTGGGGCATCTTTTTGTCAAAAAATCAAAATCTTGAATGTGAACAAATATTTTTGTTATTTTTATATTTTTTTAATTAAAAAAATTTCTCAACAAATGAACTATTTAAGAGATAAATATTTTTTCACGATATTTGTCTTAATTATACTATTTTTAAATGATTTTTGATTCTTTTATAAATTTTATTTTATTAATAGCCATTTTTTAATTATTTCAGGAGTCAATATAAAAGATCGGCTTTCCTGCGCTCTGAAGAAGAAAAAGAACAGTTTCTCTATCATCTGCTGACTCTCAACGCCGTAGATTATTTCTGCTTCACCAACAATTATCCATCTACAAAATTGCCCTATAGGGTCGTCATTTTTCCGAGCAGAAAGGCAAGCGCGGCTACAACTTCTGCCAATAGTTGGATCGCCATTTCTGGAACTCTCGCTGAAACCAAACCCATTCCTATTCCGAGAGGAGCGCTCGAATTTGTCTTTCATGTTAGTTAAAAAAAAATTTATATATAAAGGGGAGAAAAAGTTTTTTTCAAAATCTTTCGCAGCTCATAAAAAGTTCTGATATCAGCCAGAGAGTTGCGAGTTCAAATCTCGCAAACCCTATTTTTTTTTTTTTCTTTTTTTAGATGCCTTTCTATTTAATGTCAGGGAAATTGAAAATTTGAATCTTGTGACCACCCTGTAAATTTATCTCTTAAATTAATGACTTTTTCTTCAAATTTTCAGCACAAAAATATAGGAGTGCTCTCGACATTACGGATAGGTCACGATAATACGGGAATATCACCGAAATGGATGGTTGAACATGTGGTCGTTCGAAACGAAGTTACGGGCCACGTTTTCAAATTTCCCTGTGGTCGATGGCTTGGCAGAGGAATCGACGATGGCTCAACAGAACGGTTATTGGTGGGAGCTCTTGTACCAAAAAGTATCGACAGTGAGGAACTGGTTGAATCTTGTTCAACACCTCCAAGATGCAGATCTCCCAGTATTCCAAGAAAACCGACTATGTCCCAAAACGAACTTCAGCATCTTCTCGGTAATTATTTCAGGGCCTAAAATGTTTTCAATTTCAAAAAATATAAGCAAATAAACCTTTTTTTTAACTCTGTCGAAAAGAAAACACCAATTTCAAAATATTTTAGAGATTTTCTAAGAATTTTCAGAGAGTATACAACAAATTTCAAAGGATTTAAAATAGGATCTTAGTAAGTTTAAAAAGATGGGCTCTCGTCCTGCAACAGTATATGTTAAAAAATAGCATTAGTGATCGAAATCAAAGACACACAGGTTCAATATAAGTAAAGTTTATTTTAATTAACAGGATTACTCAATTCACAAAATACCGACGATTTTTGATAAGAATAATAAATTAAATATATAATCTAGATTTAGAGAGAAGTTTCACAAACGTAGCAAGAAGTAACTCGATTATTTAAAGAGATGTTTCAACTCAAGAAACGTAAAGAGACTCAAAGAAATGCTCAACTCAAGAAATATGAAAAGACTCAAAGATATTCGGAATTAGAAGGTTTCTATTCGAAAAACAGAGGAGAACTTTACTCAAACGGAAAGAGAAACGCAACTGTCAACGTTCGGTCTCCTCAGAGAGGAGGTACATTTTTTGGGAAGGAAAACTGAAAACTCAATGTGCAATATAGTGGGAAAATTTGGAAGGCTATTGGCTCTTACTATTTTGTAGGAGTGACTTATTAGAAACTCTCATCCATTGACAAATCTTCATATTTGAATTTTATGATAGGTGACCGGAAGGGTCGAAAAGTGCCTAAACTCGAAGAGCGTGTAAAACGGATTATCAAGGGTTAAGGTTCTAAGACGAATGGTTGATCCATATGTTTAACAGTTACAGAACTTAGGATATAGAGCCCTGATGACAAAAAAATCTGAAGTCCTTTTCATCTCTATTTCGAGCTTTACAATTCTTATTTCTAAAAATGAGAAGGGAAACTCGAAAGATGATTGTACTTGTCTAAGTTTTACAATCCATGAAAACAGCAGATGTCTCGTCGAAAGAATGGGAAAAACCCAGCAATTATACTCATTGTCAGAGAAATAGTATTATCGAGAGAAATACTAAGATATTATGTTTTTAAATTAAGACTTAGCATTATTGTTATTAACAAATATGTCTTTTTAACGGTAAATAGAATTACGTGATTAAACAGTATAACTTGAAAATAGTTTATACACCTGGGAAGTGCAATGTCGTAGCAGAAACCTTATCACGACCCACATGCAGCGAAGTGGACCAAGGAACCTGCGGAATGTGTTCGATCATTATCGACCTACCAACACGCTCAATACAGAGTATGCGAGACGAACAACTATCAGACCCGGAGGTGAAACGAATCATAGATAGCTTCGAGAAGACAGATCAACCAGATCTGGCCAATTGGCTGGCCAGAGGATACATTATGTCTGATGGACTTCTCTACAGAAACGTTCCAGAGGAAGACGAAGATGATGCACAATGGGTGATGCCGAACAGTGCTCTCAAACAGGGCAGCCTGCGCGCGCAGCACGTGTTGGCTTCCTGCTGGAGAAATTCTGCAATTGACTGTAATCTGGCGCGCGATTCAAAATCGAATTAAATAGACCAATGGGAGAATTTCTCCAGCGGTAAGCCAAAACAATGCGCGCGCAGGCTGCCCCGTTTGAGAGCACTGATGCCGAATTGTGCTAGAAAGCGCATCATGTACGAATACCACGACGCCCCCACTGCAGGACACTACGGTATCGAACGCACCCTGAAGAGAATATCCAGTCGTTTTTATTGGCCCGGAATGAGAAAATACGTGACGGAGTACGTTAAAAAATGCGTTGAGTGTCAACGATACAAGCCTACTAACCTGAAACCAGTAGGTTTGCTACGAACTCCAGCAGCTGCCCGAAGATTTGAGACTAGTGATGGGACATCGATGTCGAAACATCGAAAACATCGATTTTTGCTTTCGATTATCGATTTTTTAAACATCGATGTTGCTTATCGATATCGATGTGTTCAATATCGATATAAAGTTTCGATGTCGATTTTTTTCACCCATTGTGTCAAAAATAATATTTTTTATCATTTTAAACTTCGCGCCAAATAACAACCAATCAAATGCACCTGCGCATGCGCGATTATCGCAATAACGATAATCGATATTTCTTTACGATATCGATGTTGATTTTTCACATCGATGTTATCTTTTCGATGTATCGATGTTTGAAAAATCGATATTTTCCATTCGATGTCCCATCACTATTTGAGACAGTGGTGATGGATCTAGTGGACCCTCTTCCTAGAACCAACGACGGATACGAGTGGATATACATAATCGAGGACACCGCGTCAAAATGGGTAGAACTTTTTCCCCTAGTCAGTGCGACGGCGGATGCGTGTGCAAAAATCCTCATTGACGAAGTAATCCTACGATATGGTACACCAAGACGAGTTATCTCAGATAACGGCACACAATTCGTGAGCGCTGTGATGCAGCAGGTGTCATATTGTCTTGGATTCGACCAGAAATTGACACCTCTGGTTTGACACCAGAAGCAAACCCGGTTGAACACAAAAACCGTGATCTAAAGGCGCAATTAGCGATATTAGCGCAACGTGACCATCGCAACTGGGCCAATAGTCTCGCAGTTGTCAGATATGCAATGAACACGTGTCACTTTCAAAACACGGGACACGCTGCAGCTTTTATTACCTTCGGTCGAGAACTACGAATAGCAGACGACGTTCAAAGGGACATCAGAGCTGCTGTCGTCGGAGAGAATTTTATGTCCGAAATTACACCATACTTATCTAAAATCGCAGAAGTTATGAAAAACGTTCGAGAAGTAATGAAATCAGAGCAAGATCGCATGAAAAAGTATGTCGATAATCACCGAAGACCAGCACCCTCATACAGTGTCGGAGACCATGTGCTCGCGGCTACTCATGCACTAAGTAAAGCAGCGGATGGGGTCTCAAAGAAACTTTTCCCAAGAAGAGACGGTCCTTACCAGATCCTAAAGAAGATGTCTGAAACGACCTATCAAATCGCAGAGGTTAATTCCGATAATCCTTTAGCGATTTATCATGCATCTGATTTATCTCCGTTCATCGCACCAGAAGAAGAAAATATACCAGAGTCCGTACGTCCCATTCGTCGCCGCGGGCGACCAAGGAAGAATCCTCAACCAGCAAAGAACAAATAAATTACTAGATCTCACACGAGGACGTTTTGTGTGATCTAGAGGGGGAGTCTGTAACGTGTGGACCCTAAAAAACCCCAATTTTAATGGACTTTATACGACCCTGGACGTGTGGTCCCAAGACTAGGAATAGAGGGCGCTGCGCGCCAGTAAAAGGGTTAGAGACTCATGCTTTGTAGGGACACGAGTCGTTTTAGTTACACACAAACCTTAAAATCAGTTTATATGTTACTCTTTTGTCAAATCTCAAAAATAAAGAACTGTCAATTGGAAAATCCTTTTGTTACATTATTTTTTTTTACTGCGGCAGATGTTTCGTAAAAATCACTCATCCGACATGGTTACAATTTTTTGAGTATATTTTTAGATAGATTATCTCTTGTCTTACACGTGGATTTTTTTCATAATTTCCAAAGAAAAAAAAATTACTGAAAATTGAAAAAAAAATGCAAAAAAGCCGCCATTTTATAAGAAAACGAGAAAATTCGAGAAACCTCTGTGGCAATAAAAAAAAAAAACATTTTCCTTTAGCTATGTCAACAATTTTGATTTTATTAAAAAAAACTTTTATACAAAACTTGTAGAAATTACTTTTCCCAACAAAAGAAGAAAAAGCCAACCTAAATTCGTTTTTAACTTTTCGAAATATTTAATTTCAAAATTTCAGAAAAAAATGTTCACTTTACTTTTTTAATTTCAGGAGAGTCGGTGAACGCAATAGTGAAATTTCATTACAGAAGGGATCCTCAAGATGGATCCTTAACGGCTTTGCTATGTGGCGAGGGTGGTCTCGTACCTTCTTTAGAACAAATCTTTCTCTTTGGATTTAAAAACCAGAGAATATTCGGACGAAACTTCTTCGTTTGGGATTATTTCTGTATGTATTTTTAACCTATTATACTTTTTTAATTCTTTTTAATTCTGACACAATTTCTTACTTGCTAAAATAATTTTTTTAATTTACTTTAAAATTGAAACTGTCTACAAAATCTATAAAGTATTTTTTTTCAGTGCGTGTAAAAGAAAATTTTGAAATGTCCCTACTCGAAGAAATGGACCAATATTCGCAGAGACTTCATAGAGATAGAAGAGCACAGCTAGAAAGTAGTCAGAAGTTCACGATTTTACGCTGTTATTGTCACTTGATTGATCAGATAAACACTTTTAGCCAGACTCTCGGAAAAGACGGAAAATTCCAGTTGTTCATCTGCCTCTCAGCGAGGTAATTATTTACGAATTTTTCTCTTTCAATTTTGATTTATTAAACAACGATTCTATCATTTCCGAGTCGAAGATAAACTAACAAAATTATTATTACTATTTTTTTCAGAGAACAACTTCTGCACCCAATGCTTCGTCCAATGAGCGAAGCGCGAAGCACAGTCGAAATGTACGAGGAAATCTCATTCCTTCGAAATCCGACCTTGCTTACTTTCCTAATTCAGATTCTCGAACCACTCAGCGAATTCCACATTGTTTTAGAAAAAAGTCTCACTCATGGAATCTCCAGTCTGTGTTAATTCAAGAATTTTCCCAATCTGAGGCTAATTTTCCATGGAAAATTTTTCCAGGCAGTACAAGATTAGCTTTTAAGAAAAATATAAGTAGAATTATTAGGGGAATTATTGATAAGTAAGGGTCTAATTCAACTGCTTTTGAATTTAAAGGCCATTTCAAATTCGAGAGCATTGAAAAATGATTTGCCTCTGAGTCCTAAAATATTACCAAAGATTTTAATTACCCTTTACTTACCGTTATCGCGTGATCAATATTACCGTACTCGTTTACTCATTTTTATTGTTGTTGATCTGTTTTATACGTATGTGTTTTTCATGACAAAGTTTTACTTTTGATTTGTTTCCGTATATCGTTCGTGTATATAACGTAGCTAGCGAATTGTAATTTAGACCTTAGACTGCAGATTCTTGCCAACTTCTTCTAAATCTCACTTTTCTTTTTATTTCCTCAACTTCCAATTGAGTTTTATTGTGAAAATATTTCTAAGTATTGCAAAAAAAACACGAAACATGGAGTCGCTATCGACCTTTTCGTACTTTTGATAGTTTTCAAATTATTCTAAAACATTCGAGATACCAAACTTTCGATATCTCGACTAATTTCGATAAGTCGAACTTTCGATAGTTTTCGAGTTCTTGAAACTATTCGAGATATCAAAAAAGTTTAATAATACCAGTTTCAATAGCTCAAACTTTCAATATATCTCCCGAACATTTCGATAACTCGAATGGTTTCGAGATTTTTACACGACCCTACGAATTTCATTCCAAATTGGAATCTTTTAATTAGATTCTTAGATTAAGTCATTAAGTGAGACACTTGCACACTTTTTTATCCGGTGTTTGTTGGTTAGTTATAAGTGCATTTTAATATTCCAAATGCTGTGAAAATGAGAGTACGGTTATTGTACATATGATACGTCCAAATGCACAATAAAAGGTAGAATTTAATGAAAAATTTAGGGTCGCAAAGTGATTACGGACCAAATGAAAAAAGCAATTTGGTGAACATAGTGATTTCGACACATTTTTTGCTCTCTACTACATTTTTCGACACTTATAATCCATATTACTGCCCAGAGATTTTATTCACATTTGTGTGAAATAGATTTTTATAAGCTCATATGTATTTCGTCGTTTGTAGATTCTATTCTATTAAAAATGGGTAGTCAAGCTCCTCATAAATATTGACGTGATTTTAGAATAGAAAATTGTTTTATGACTTCTCTTAAGGCCATATATTACTTATCGGATCCCTTTTACCTTACCGACATTTTTTTTCCAACAACATTACTTCTAAATTTACTGAGATATTAGATTGAAAATTTCTGTAATTAAAGTTAAACTATTTAAATGACAAAGAATAAATCAATAGGGTAGACTGGGTACGGTTGAAACGGTGGACGGTTGAAACAAAGCAAATATCTCGCGAACCGTGCGTGATAAGGTGGAGGGTACAAGGGGAGAAAGAAGCGGACGATAAGTCGAAACACGAATTTTAATGTTGCGTCGCTCTTCTCGCGCCTTGTTTGTTTATAGGAGGTCCCATTGTGTTTTTTGATGGAAAAGTTAGTATACTTGTTCGTACATTTTTGCAATTATTACGGTTTTGGTTAAAGTTAGAGTATTGAGAGTTTTATATCGTTTTAATTGAAGTTTGTAGAATATGGCAGTATGATTAGTTTTTATTCAAATTTATTTTCATTCTTACTGTGAACCGTTTTATACCTAGAAGGGGGATTGGGATCAGTTGAAACATTTTATTTAAAACAGTTTATTTATTTAATTTTCTTGTTTCTCTCTAAATCTGAACCAGCGAAAACCATACCAAATCAGTGAAATTCGCTGATGAATCAGCGGAATTGCTCTCATAGAGGGATCTTCGTTATAAGAACAGTGGCAGAAAAAAAAGAAATAATAATAATAAGTCTATAGTTCTTTCTTAACCTATTTTATAGATGTGTCATTACGAGTCTAAAATGTTATTAGATTATTTATTGATTTCAATTGACCCCAGGCACTGTTTCAACCGACCCTGGCATGGGGACGGTTGATACAAATTAAATTTTTTATTTGATTTGATTTTACACATAAAATACAATACAGTGATCTCAACTAACATTGCCCATTAGTAGACAGATATATGATCTTTTATTTAATATATTTCCGTCATCGCTCGCTTAAATAATCCCGATGCTATAGACGATAAACGCTAAAATGTTTCAACCGTACCCAGTCTACCCTACATGTCGTTCTTCTCATTAAAGTTAGTATTTTGTTTGAATACTGCAATTTTAATTAATTTTAAAATTTGTAATGTAAGTGAGAACAGGGTTTTAGTGCCCTCATTTCATTATTGATCAGGGCACTAAAACCCTGTTTACGCTTACATTACAAATTTTAAAATTAATGAAAATTGTAGTATTTAAAAAAAATATAAACTTTAATGAGAAGAACAACGTATACTGATATTTTTTTTGTCATTTCCCAGAATTTCAGCAAGATATCTTCTTTACTTTAAAAATAAGAAGCCTGAAAAAATATATATGATACGGTTAATAAATAGTGACGTCATAGTTTACGAAATATTTGCACTTATAAACTTATAATGGAGAAATTATGTTGAAATCTTTTTTTATTTTGACAAAAATTTAGGACCAGATAAACGTACCTTAGCATATTTTCTTTAATTTTAGATATTTTTAATTTATTATCTCAATAAGTTTAGAAGTAACGGTGCAGAGAAAAAATGTCGGCAAGGCCTTAAATTGTCTCTAAGTTTTACGAATTTTAAATTAGAAGCGGATTGAAATTGAAACTTGAAATTTGTGGGGAGCTTCATTATAAATTTCATGTCCAAGCCTGGAACTCAGGAATGATTTTCTTCGTTCGATAAATTTCAGAGTGCCAAAAGAGATTTTTAGACCGAAATAATTGATTCTTAAATTTATTTTAGAATAATCTTTGCTTTAAAATTTATTATTAGTGCATTCAAGGGTATTGAATCCAAGTTCTAAGTCCAAAAATCGATTTCTTCGTTTTACTTAACAAATATAATTAGATATATTTTTTGTTTGGTAGCGATATTCCTTTTATTAATACTAATAGAAATATGTGTACAGGGCGAAAAAGATGTAGGTGTAATATTTGTTGAGTAAAATGAAGAAATCGAATTTTGAAGTTAGAATTTGCATCCAACGCCCTTAAGAAAAACAAGATTTATATTATTTTTTCACTGTCCACAAATATTTTTATTTCGTAATAAATTAATGAATAACACAGGCACACAAAAAAAAAGGTCCTGTTCCCGGAACAAAACTAGCATATTTTTATGTTTTTTGGGTCGCTGAATCCGAATCCGGTTCCGTTTGTCTCAATCAGGTCAGGTTGAAGGTCATTTCAAGGTTAAATCCTGAAAAAATAGTCAAATTGATTCAAATTAATATTTCTATATATTTTTGGGTTGTTGAATCCAAATCCGATGTCCGTTTGATCTGACAAGGTCAAATTGAAGGTCATTTCAAGGTCAAATGTGTTTATTCTGCCAAAAATGAATTTTTGACTGCAGATTCTGAAAGAACAGGAAATTTTACGTCTAGATATGTATTCAATTTTTTTGGTAACATAACCCCCAAGGTCATTCATTTTATTGTATGGAAGATTCATATGACAATTGCAAAAATAAGAAAATGTGTCTTCACGGGACTAAACTACTAAATTATTGTTTTCGGGGTCACTGAGTTAGAATCCGAGGTTCGTTTGCCTCCAGTATGTCAGGGTCAAGTTCATTTCAAGGTCAAATCCAGAAAAAATGTTCAAATCTTTTCGCATCATCTCTCCATTATATTTTTGGAGTCGCTGGAACGCAGGGCCGGTCTTAGCTTCTGTGGCGCCCCTGTGCGAAATTTTGGTATAAAAATAGAAGTATTATAGATTCTAAAAGATTCTAAAAGAACAGGAAATTTTACGTTTTGTGTGCCTGTGTAATTCAGCAGAGCTTTTGTCAGTTGCCAAAAGTAATTATAATTTATCAGTTATGAGACTATAATATAATTGGAACTTATTCGGTTCCAAGTGAATATGCGAATAGCATTATGATAACTGCGATTAAAATAGATCTTTATACTTGAATCTCAAATTTTTCCACAACTCCAGACTTATTTCGTATTGTATAACGTATAACGAGATATCGTATAAAAATACAGTTTTTAGCCGATAAGAAAACATTCTGAATCTGATCCGAAAATTTCGTTTGTCTGGCACGTTTTTTTGACTTATAATTTTAGAATGAGATTTTTATGAACTTTTATTTTAATTGTCGAATGTACAAATCTTACAAATTTTTTTGATTTTTTATCAGCATCTTTTCTTTGATCTACTTTTTATTAATTAAAAATTTTTTAATTATAGAAACTTTTAGTTCATATTTTAAAATCAAGTTCGCAGTCTTCGACGTCGATTTAAAATAAATCATTCTTATTTTTACTTTTCTTTTTAAATTTTTATAAGCAATCGAATCATTCACAAAATTAGGAATATGTAATTTTTTCGATTAGAAACTGAGATTCCGAAAACTTATTCCATTCTAGTTAATACGTAGAAAACATTCTTGAATAAAAGACGGGATTAGACGAAGTAATTTAGTTTAAAATTGACCTAAGATGTGATTTTGTGCACTCTTCATAATATTTGTAAATAAATTTCTAAAAAACAATACAACGCTCGAAATACTTTCGGAAGAATGTCTGTTATGTAATAGAGAATATATAGATGTAAATAATATATATGTAATTGCAGACGATTGTACAGTAGAGTAAAATATTGTATAACCAACTCGAATAAATTGACGGTGAAAAAATTATTCCCGATTAATTTTAGATTAATATTTCCTATTTTTTTTTTCTTTTGAAAAATACGAAATAAATAAACCGAAATTAGTGTCGTCAATTTTTTTTCGATTTTTTTTTTGTTGTTTTTCAAACAATTTTAGATGATTAGATATATCAATGCACAGCGGACTTCTCATTAAAATTTGTATTTTCTTTAGGTACTGCAATTTTAATTAATTTTTAACTTTTTAATGTAAGTGGAAACAGGGGTTTAGTGCCCTAACTAATAATGAAACAAAGATACTAAAGCCTAAAATGCGTTATGTAATTTAAAATTTAACATTTGAGGTTTAGCACTTTATTAATATAACAATAAGATTTTCGATTTACAAGGATATTTTTATTTATTTTGAATCCTCTCGCCTTTTACAAGTCGGGGTGCTTTTTTAATGTGAGTCCCCTCGCCTCTCACAAGCTTTATTACATCAAATTATACAGGTGATTGATATTATTTTACCCAAAAATAACAGAATAATCAGGCCCTAAATAATACAATTAATTCAATTAATACAATTAATTCGAATTAAAGGTTCGAATTGATTTTGAATAGGCTTCGGATTAATTCGGATTGAAAACTTCCTTGAGATTAAATCGGAATGAAACGGTTTGGTTCGGATACAAATTCCGGAATGATTCGAATTGATTCGGAATGAATTTCAATCCGAAGCTTTTGCTAGGGTCAGAGCTGGGTAACTATATGAAATTAATTCATTTCAAATATTTATTTGAAATGCAAAATTCCATTTTCTACTTTATATTTTGAATAGATTTTGTAAACCTATTTTGCATTTTACATTTTAAATACATTTTGAGAACCATTTTACCCAGCTCTGGCTAGGGTAGTGTTAATTCTTTAACAAAATGATAGTTTGAAATGAAAGCGCATTTCAAGAAATTTGACTAATAACTCTCCAAGTAATGCAATGCATGACATTGTATATCCTGTAACAAGAACCAAGAGTAGGTTTAATAACAATCCTGGCGAATTTTCCATGAAAACCAAATTTGACCTTCCTATAACATCAGGCTCGAGTTGCTGATTCCACTTTTCCATAAGACCAGATTCCGCCATTTTTCGCAGGCTTCGCTCGAATTCGTGAACATAAGGCGAATTGGTTTCCAGAAACATGACGTGTACAGTTTCCAAGAAACTTTCCTCGAGAACCTTTATGGCTGGAATATCGTTTTCATCAAAGTGCTTCTGAAGGAACATTCTTATCATCGGTTCCATCAAGATGCATGAGACGTTCTTCGACATTATCAATAATTGAATGCATTCTTCTTGTGTGTTATACGTGCCTGATTTTTTCAGTAAAGCCTGTACGATCTCGCTATTCTCAGCCTTTGATATGATGTTCCAAAGTGCTTTTTCCGATAGCAGTGTTATGTTTGAAGCCTCTAAATCCATCAAGGAATTAAATCTTTCCTCAGACTTTACTTCTAGCTTGATGTCCGTTAAAATTGAGTAAAATGTGGTCGAGAATAGCCAGAAGCCAATGAGAATAAAAGACAAGGCGATTCGTTCCGACAATTTTTGTACATCTCGAGCAATAGGAATTCCAAGTAGCATTTCTACAAAGTGTAGAAGACACCAAAAATGATTGTCGAATCTTAAAAGACGGAGGAAGAACCAAATGAAGGTTACAAGTAAACATGTTAGTAATCCCATGTAAAGTGATGTTTTTGTGAAGGAGATTTCCACCTTCGTCGATTTCAAAATTGGTACCATTGGGAGAAAACGATCCCTTTCACCAGTAAATGCAATCACAAATGGATATTCTTTGCATTGGGAAGCCAGTGCCAGTTGATTTGTTAGCAACTGAATTTCGTTGCGCACAAGCTGCCTTATTAAACCGGAGGTTTTACTTTTGTGGCAGGAGGATCTCCCTAAATATTCAGTGGGATTTGGAACTTCTGAAACTCTGAAATTAAATAACTTTGAGAGAATATTCAGGACGTTTTTTTGCAGTCCAGAAACTTCAAGAGGATAGCCAGATTGATTGCGTTTCACGTTGATCATTGGAGGATAGTTTGCTGAGCCCACTTTCATTTCGTTACCCTTCAAGTCGACCAGTTTGTTTGGAAAGATCGATTTTTCTCTCGTGTACCTTTTTCTACTGTAGATGTCATTGAAGGGATTAAAGTCATGTATCACTGCGATGCTTTGATGATGTTCCCAAATCAGATTTCGATCTGAATTCCATGCCATCACCACTTCTAAGATTGTCAAGTCTAAAAAGTTCTTGGACCATCCAAAGCGAAGCAGTTCTTCTCTGCTGGCACTTTTTCCATCAAGAAGGATGAACATCAAACATCTTGGATGAGAAAAAGATCTGGATACTTCCATCAAAAACTTTAGTGGAATTTCCGGATTCGTCTTCTCAACTTGGATTGTCAGAAACAATGTGGTTTCGTGGAAACTTCTGCTGGCAACTGAAGATCGAAAGTCTCGGGGATCTTCTTCTAGAAAATTGATCAGTCTAATCGGAGTCGCAGTTGTAATTTCTTGTAGGATAATTCTTGCAATTTTTGACAATTGATCACTTTTAGGTTCGCCATCAAGCATTATTATGGTTTGAAAAGAACGAAAACTGTTCTTTCTGTCTTGAAACAAACCACTAAGCCACTTGGTGTCTTGAGAAGTTTTGTGTAGACTGATAATGAAAATAAAAATAATAATCTCGAGGATATTCCATTTGTAATTAAGCATCTTGTATTGCTTAAAAATATTCCGAAATATTCTTTTCGAATAGTGTCTCGCTTTGTACCTTAGGATAGACTGAACGCTTGAAAAGAAATCTGTACTTTATGTAACTTCTTTGGATATCGATCTTTTTGCGTCTATTTTTATGTATCTTGCGCACATCACAGAATTGAAATGTTTCTGTACACGAAAATGAAAAAATACAGGTCAGTGAAGAAAAATATAAGAAAATAATGCGTTGAAAACTATAAAACATTGAAGCGGTGTTACTGAAAGGAATTTCTTGTAATTTAATTTTAGAGTTTTGAGAAAATGTTTGTCCATTCAGTTTTCGATTATTAGCATTGGAAATTCTGTAGTATTTAATATTATTTTTCTAATTTATTTGAATCTATTATTTTTGTATATGGGACATTCTTTTACAAACCGTACTGATTTGGACGAAAATTGACCGACACATTTTTGATTCAGCTAAAACTTTTTTACGATTTTTTTGGTGTTTTTTGACTTGAAGACTGTTTTTTAAAAATTCATAACTCCGGTTCTATTTAAGTTAGAGACTTTCTTTTTCTTCATTTTAAATGTAAATGAGCGAGCTTTAATAAAAAAAAATACTTTCAAAAAAATATTAATAAATTTAAATTGTTATAAACAATTGAAATGTTTAAATCGATTTTTAACGATTGCCCCATCTATGAATCAAGTTTTTAGTATTTTTATCGTATTCTACGTCAAATTTCGTTTCGAAAACGCTTTTTTAATCGAGGGACAAATAATTACTACTGTCGGAAAAAATTTAATTTATCTAGCGCGGTACGTTATACCAGCGCCTATTTTCTTGTCTCATATCGTTTTTCTCTGAAATATAATAATATAAATGATTATTCCATATTTTGAATAAAATAATCTTGTTTTTTAGCCAAGATGAATTTATTAAAAATTGAAGAAACAAATAAATAAAAAGAAATAAATGAAAAGCATCATTGTTGAAAATGTAAATTTCTTTATTAAGATTTCGATACGTTATACTTAGTGAATAAGTACCTCGTTCAGTATTATATTATACAATATTTACATTTTTACAATCTTTAAATAGTTTTTTGCGATAATCAATTAGTTTTGAAGTTATCTTTTCCGCAAATCGTTAAAATGTTGCTTCGAGAAAAACGAGTTCTACTTTTCGTAATTAAACATTTTCGCTAATATTATTTTTATTCGAGAATTTGCATTTTTCGGGAAATTTAATTTATGAGACTTTTTTTTCCTTATTTTATCAATTATCATATTGGGAATTTTTGTTTTTCGACAAAAAGATGTTAATTGTTGCAAAAGATGTTAATAAAGAAATATTTTTACCATTTTTGATAACTTTATCAGCTCATGAGTTTTTAAAATTCAAATACTCATATACTTTTTCAAAAAATCATTCAAGTGTTAAGCTCAAAATTCCATTCTCCATTTTGCTCAACGAAAATGATAAATATATATTTTTTCTCTCTGTAGCACTCGTCTTTTTTCAAATATAAGACTGTGTACAGAGCGAAAAAATATTTGTTTTCGATACTTTTTGCATAAAACGAAGAATTCAAAATCTAACTTCTAAATTGAATATTTTAATTTTACTTAAAAAATATTTGAATTTGATATTTTCTTGCTCTGTGCGCATAATTCTAGTTAAAAATTGATTAATTTTGCAAAGGGAAAAAATTCCATATTTAATATTTGTTGAGTAAAATGAAGAAATCGAATTTACATAAAAGGTAAGGACGTTTCATAATTTATTTTTTATCTGAGAGATAGCGACAATAGAAACAATATCTAAACACCCCCCCCCCCCCCCACAAAAAGAGCTGCATACGTAATACTTGAATAGCTCCTAACTTAGAATATCTATTCTCAAGTACGAAGCCAAAGCGTTTGCACTGTTTTTAAATATTTTATAATTTTTTTTTCCAACAGACGTAATTAAGATTTTATTATTTTGAAATTTTCAGTTTAATAGGAATAACAGTTACATGATCTGAATTTTAAAAGCTCAACCAATTGTCCCCAAAAAAATCGTTTAAACATTCATACAACTAAAGAAGCATTAAATAAAAACAAAAAATATAAAAAAGTAATATATAATAAAAATCAAAATTTATTACAAAGAAATAAATAATTAAATAAATTATTTTTTTGAAATACGGTTTGATAAATATTTGGGGCAAAAATGAACTCAAATCTATTCAGTTATACTCATTTGGATCCTGACAGGGTGCAAGTTGGAGAGAAAAAATGGGTCTATTTTTCTGAATATGTGGAAGAATGGCCAAATTATTACAATTTTAAAGCCAGATCCACGGATATTTGGGTGCTGAGCCATCCGAGGTCAGGTAAGAGTCCTACAATTTAATTATTTAAGGATGTTGGAGTTGAAGCCAAGTTCCAATCTAAAAACTCGATTTCTTCATTTTACTCAACAAATATTAAATTTGGAATTTTTTCCTTCCGTAGAATTAATTAATTTTTAACTAGAATTATGCGCACAGAGCGATAAAATATCTAATTCAAATATTTTTTAAGTAAAATAAAAATATTCAATTTAGAAGTTAGATTTTGAATTCTTCGTTTTGTGCAGAAAGTATCGAAACTAAATATTTTTTCGCTCTGTACACAGTCTTATATTTGAAAAAAGATGAGTGCTACAGAGCGAAAAAATATTTATTTATCATTTTCGTTGAGTAAAATGGAGAATAGAATTTTGAGCTTAAGAGCATGTGATACTTTACCATAAGAGCAATTTAGTTTACCCAATTATACATACATAATAATAAATATTTTTAGCTAATAAGAGTCAATAAACCTTCGTCTACATGAGAGGAAGGTTTTTGACACTTATTAGCTAAAAATTTTTATTATTTTGAATGTATAATTGGGTAAACTAAATTGCTCTTATGGTAAAGTATTACATGTCCTTAACACTTGGGTCCAACGCCCTTAAGAGTATAATTAGATATTATTAATTAGATATTTTGTCACTCTGTAAAGCAATTCATTCTTTAAATAGAAATATGAACACAGAGCGAAAAAAATCATGATGTTAATACTTTTTTTTTTTTTTTTGAAATATGAAAAGATGAAGTTTTCATCGTTAAGGGCATGCTCTGCCCGTGGTTTGTGAAATTTTTTTTTCGATGTCACCACGGCCAAGCGAAATGATGTATCGCTCTCAAACTTTGGAATATGGGAAATGAGACACTAAATTACGTTCTAAAATTTAATTTGAGTAGTAATTTTGAAAAAAAATCCGATCCCTACCTTACCGACTTGTTTTTTTTTTCAAAATTAATACTTAAATTAAATTTTAGAACGTAATTTAGTGTCTCATTTCCCATATTCCAAAGTTTGAGAGCGATACATTATTTCGCTTGGCCGTGGTGACATCGAAAAAAAAATTTCACAAACCACGGGCAGAGCATGCCCTTAAATTTCGAATTCTTCGTTTTACACAAAAAGTATTAAAATTATATATTTTTTGCTCTGTACGACAATTCCTATTTAAAAACTCAATATACAAAGCGAAAAAAAATATATTTCTAGAGGTATCTCTTGAGTAAAATGAGGAATTTGAATTTTGAGATTAGAACGTGGATCCAGGGCCGAATTTACCATCAATGCCGCCCTATACGGCGGCATTCAGTGGCCTATAGGCCACTGAAAAATGTGCCGCTCTTTCTACAAATTTTTTTATAATTCCATGTACTATAAACAGAGGAGCGATTATGTAACTTTTCACTTCCACTTTCACTTTTCTGTTTTCCACTTTTTGATTTTCACTTTTTCCAAATACACGTGATGTTAATTTTGACGTTTTAAACGTCACCGACTAAATTGGGTTGAAGTTGGAGACTTCTAGTCTGACGAACATTTTTTATTTGTTTTTTTTTTTTGCACTTATTCAATTAAGAATATGAAACAAAGTTTCCAAAACCAAAAACCAGGCGTTTCCCGTATTTTTAAGGGATTTCAAGTGACTTTAAGTGATTTTAGGAAATTTCAAGATATTTTAGGGAATTTTATTTGATTATATGGAACTTCAAAGCATTCTTAAAAGAGTTCAAAAGGGTCAAGTGATTTTAAGAAATTTCGAGGAATTGATTCTAATATTGAGGACACCAAATGAAATCCCTTAAAATCCCTGAAAATTACTTCAAATTCTTAAAAATTTTGTTAATCTTCTGTAAATGTCTTAAAATCATTAAAAATATATCAAAATCCCTTAGAGTTCATTAAAATCTCTTGAAGTACTTTGAAATTTATTGAAATTCCTTCAAATTCGTTAAAATCACTTAAAATGTTTTAAAATTTCGTGCAATACTGCGTAGATCCAAAGCCCTTAAAAATAAATAGTCCAGTAACTTTAGATTTGTACTGAAAAATAATTTATTATATTAGAGGTAAAAATATAATCCTAAAAAAATGTGGAATTTTTTTAAAAATGCAAGATTTTTTAAAATTTGATCATCTTTTCTTAAATTATGCGCAGGAACGCACTGGACTAAGGAAATGGTTTGGCTTTTAAGCAATAACTTGGATTTCGATACAGCTGGGAAGAAAATGCTCGAAGATAGATTTCCTTGCTTAGGGTGAGTTGTAAATTTTTTTTTATAATACAAATTTAACAAATATTAAAATTGGAATTTTTTCCCTCTGCAAAATTAAACAATTTTTAACTACAATTATGCGCACAAAACAAGAAAATATCCAATTCAAATATTTTTTTAAGTAAAATAAAAATATTTAATTTAGAAGCTAGATTTTGAATTCTTCGTTTTGTGCAAAAAGTATCGAAATTAAATACTTTTTCGCTTTGTGCGCAGTCTTATATTTGAAAAAAGATTAGCGCTACACAGCGAAAAAATATTTATCTATAATTTTCGTTGAGTAAAATGAAGAATGGAATTTTTAGCTTAACACTTGGGTCCAACGCCCTTAATATTTATTTTGAAAAATTGTAAAAATTCAATTTGATTATAGATTGAAGATGTTTCTTAACCAAAAAATTATAAATAAACTTTTTGAATTCAACAAACCAGCATTTAAAGAACTTTATACAAGACCTGATTATGAAGCTTTGGACGCTCTTGAATCTCCGAGATTTATTTATTCTCATTTCCCTCTAAGTCTCCTTCCAAATGTTATAGATTCTGGATGTAAGGTAAATTAACATTTGTTCCTGATTTTTCTATTTCTTTATATTGCCGGAAAACTATCAAGCATTTAATTTTTGATTCAAATTCTGTTTTTAGATTGTGTACGTGGCAAGAAATCCAAAAGATGTTGCAGTTTCTCGGTACTTTATGTATAAAGCTACAAGAATGGTGGATTTCAACGATTTTCCAGCATATTGGAATTACTTTAAAAATGATCTTAGTATGTATAAAATTAAGAAAGAAATATTTTTTGCAAGAGATTTTCAATCTTTAACCATTTTGATTTTCATTCTTTTTGTACTTTTTTCTCCACAGGAACTAAAAACTACTTTTTATTCCCTAGGGAGTGAAAGGTACAAATCAGAGACTAGAAATTACTTTAATGGTGTTGGAGCCAAGTTCTAATCTAAAAATTCAATTTCTTCATTTTACTCAACAAATATTAAATTAAAAATTTTTTCCCTATGTAGGACTAATCAATTTTTAATTAGAATTATACGTACAGAACGAGAAAATATCTAATTCAAATATTTTTTAAGTAAAATGAAAATATTCAATTTTGAAGTTAGATTTTGAATTCTTCATTTTATGCAAAAAATATCGAAATTAAATATTTTTTCGCTCTGTATGCAGTTTTATATTTGAAAAAAGATTGGCGCTACAAAGCGAAAAAATATTTATCTATAATTGTTGTTGAGCAAAATGGAGAATGGAATTTTGAGCTTAACACTTGGGTCCAAATAAAAAGTAAAGATAAAAAGTATTAAAACACAGGACTAATAAGTACTTCTTATTCTCTACGGAGAGAAAAATACTATTCCAGGACCAAAAAGGTCTAATCAAGGACTAAAAAGTGTTTTTAACTCCCCATGGAGTGAAAATTACCTTTTACTTAATAATTTAATTTTGAATCTTGTGGTATAGGAGCATAAAATATTTTAATCTATTTATAATTTCATGATTTATAAATATTTTTAAATCAATCTTCTAATTTTAAATTATTTTATATAAAAGTTTAACCAAAATACTCTACTTCTTCATTTTACTAAATAAATATTACAATTACATATTTTTTCGCTCTGTAGGGCTATTCAATTTTTATAACAGAAATTTTATTATTTTTAGCCACCTGTAGTCCATACTGGGATCATTTAAAAGAAGCTTGGGCTCAAAAAGATAATCCAAATTTCCTATTTATTTTCTACGAAGAAATGAAGGCGGTAAGTCTAAACACAAATCATAAAATAGAAATTAAGAAAACTTAGTGAGTTTAAAAATTCTCTCTCTAAACTAAAAAAGTAATTTTTTAGGATCTCTTCTCCGCTGTTAAAAAAGTATCCAATTTTCTTGGAAAAGAATACAGCGACGAGGAATTCTCCAAACTAGTCGACAACTTGGACTTTAAAAATTTCAAGAATAATCCAATGCGGGACGCCAAATTAAAAGATGGAGGCAGCGTTTATATTAGGGAAGGAAAAAGTGGGAATTGGAAGTCAATCTTTACAGAAGAGCTGGAAAAGGAAGCTGACGAATGGATCGCTGAAAACTTGAAAGATATGGACCTCGTATTTCCCACGGAAAATTAAATCTCCTAATTTAGTTTCCTAACAATCAGATAAGTTATTATCTATTTGTAATATTAAATAGCAAAAAAGGGGACGTCTTCAAATAAAAATAAAAATCTTAATTACCTACTTCAATAAAATTATTTACACCGCTCCCTCAAATGTAGTCATGCCTTGGACCAGGGTTGTGCAGTGACGCGTCACTCGAGGTTTTTGACGTATTATACGTAAAAAATGTAATATACGTAAAAAACGTCATAAATGTAAAAAACAAGATGGCGGACATAAGAGAAAAAACCGAAAAAACGGAAAAGGCCTGAGCACAATCATGTACTTGTCCTGTGTCCTTGTCCTAAGC
>CAJFCP010000130.1:288526-329158 GCA_904066005.1 Synergus itoensis | reverse complement strand
TCTTTAGGACAAGGACATGGGACAAGTACATGATTGTGCTCAGGCCTAAAGAATAAACATAACCTTACTTTTTGAATATTTAGCGCTAAGCGCGCTAATAGAAATCAATCAGATGCTATGGCACCATTTTGAAAACGTATATTACGTTTTGTCGAGGTGAAGTCCCATGTCGTCAGAAAACGTCGGCGTAAAGCAGAAACTCATGAGAGTGAAAGAGACAAACAGATCTGCCTATCTCTGTCATATCTAGTTCAAATATTTTTTAAGTAAAATAAAAATACTCCATTTTTAAGTTTGATTTTCAATTCTTCGTTTTATGCAAAAAGTATCGAAATTAAATATTTTTTCGCTCTGTATGCAGTCTTATATTTGAAAAAAGATTAGCGCTACAGAGCGAAAAAATATTTATCTATAATTTTCGTTGAGTAAAATGAAGAATGGAATTTTTAGCTTAACACTTGACTTGGGTCCAACGCCCTTAAACTTTTCAAGTTATTAAAAATATTTTTTAAAATGTGAAAAAAAGTTTTGAAGCTAATAAACTTAGAAACTAATGAAAAAAAAATAAAGATATCTAATTTTTTTATAAAATATCAATACTTTATTTTCGATTTTGCGTCGTTATAACGCACAAGATATGTACAGTATAGTCGGGCATCTACATTGTGGCGAATTAGCTTTAAAACATACGCTAGATTGTGCTAAATTTAAAAACATGCGTTAAACGTCGCCGAGGGTTAATAAAACTATGAGAAATATGCAAAGAAACGGTTTTGATCTGACTATATAGACATAGGGTTTACATCAACATTTCCGCAAGTTACGTGACTTTAGACAATATAAATTGGGCACAAAAAGTAATCAGACTTTCGCTTTTTTCGAAATCATCTACAACTAAATGCCTACAATATTAGAAAATCGGCCCAAAACGCTTTTACAGATTTAAAAAGTGACGTGACTTTTAGTCAGGTCCGTTAGTCTGAGGTAATCTGAGGTATGTCGGCGGTTCAATCTTATTTCTGCGTTGTAAACTAAAAACTCATTTTCAGTTATTCACTTCACACCCTAAATTAAAAAACGGAGGGTGAGGGAAACTGAACTTTCCGCTATTACAAATACTTTTGGTACTCCAGCCTTTCTGAAAAACACTGTCTTTCAAGCAAGAACGCAAAAAAAGAAAAAAAAAAAAAAGAAAAAATAAAGTCAAACCGTTAAAACTATAAATTTACAAATTTAAGTTTTTTTTTTTTGAATCTCGATAAATTTTAATAAATTTACGTCCCTTGCAGTGTTTTGTGGAAAGCTGGAATCGACTTTTTGAATCGTGTCGCAGTCGTTCGATTTCGAAATGAAGACGCGTGTGATAACAAAATTTTAAACGAGATACGTATGAAGAATGAGTGAGAGAAATCATGACTAGATCTTGAAAAAACGCGCTTGAATTTTCATCAATACTTTTTAAACGTTGTGAAGGAGAAAATCCAACAGACGTGTAAACTAGATGATCGAAAATAGTCGAAATCCGGACTGAGAACGGCGACACGACTCGAGAATTGTCAAATATATTCGAGTCACTTTTACTTGGCATCGCGTGACGACGACGTGACTTTAGTTACCTGCTTTAAATAAAAGTGCCTAAAGTCACGTGTTTTCTTTTTTTTTCTTTCTTTTCTCTACATTTCGGTGTTTTTAATCGAGTTATTTATTAATATAAGGGACTGCGATGTGACATGCCGCATCTCATTTTTCGAAGCAATATACATTTTACGGAGATCCCGGTGCTCGAGATATTTATATTATTTGATTCCTATACGTTGTACTACAATTTGGTTGACAGTAATGTTATGAACTAACTAGTTTTTGTCGCGGCGCTGCGCTCACGTCAGACGTGTCAAAAATTATATTCGGCACCGTTACAGAATTTACAATTGCTTGAAAGATCCGGAATCGAGGAGTTTATTACTTAGAATTTGGCTGTGGTTTTGAATTACAGAATTCTGAATTTTTTTTTTTGGAATTTTGAGGTCAATTCTAATTAATTTATATGAATTCGAGGTCAAATCAAGTGAATTTGCCTGAATTTAGAGGTCAATTTAATTGATTCTACCTGAATTCAAGGTAAATTTAAAAAAATTTTCTGGAATTCAAGATCAATTCAATTGAGTTTCTCTGAATTCAAGTTAAATTCAAACGAATTTGTTTGCATTCAAGATCAATTCAAGTGAATTTGTCTGAATTCAGAGGTCAATTTAATTGATTCTACCTGAATTCAAGGTAAATTTAAAAGAATTTTCTGGAATTTTAGATCAATTCAATTGAGTTTCTCTGAATTCAAGTTAAATTCAAACGAATTTGTTTGCATTCGAGATCAATTCAAGTGAATTTGTCTGAAGTCGCATTCAAATCAAGTAATTTTGCCTAAATTCAAAATCAAATCATCTGATTTATTCTAAATTCGAGGCTAATTCAAGTGAATTTGCCTGAATTCAGAGGTCAAATAAATTTATTTTGCTAGAATTCAATTCCAGGTCAATTAATAGAACTGAATTGAAATTTCCATTTATTTTTTGTAAAATTTTCCTGAATCCGAACAAAATTGACATTCAGTCACTTTAAATTCGACCTTTTAAATTTGTCTTTGCTTCACAATTTCACATAATTGAGAGCAAATTGCAGGGCAATGAATTTCCCCAAACTAGTGAACCCCTTGTCCAAATTTTTCTCCAGAACTCACACTTCCCCTCCGGGAAGAAAAATTGCACATTATTAGTGCCCGCGAGCGCAACGCGTTCAAGAAACTCGAGACGTCAATTTTCCGATTAACTCAGTTTCCACTAAAGATTCAATTTTCCAAACTTTCTTAAATTTTTTCATAATTTACTTTTCATGTTTTTAAAAATTTTCTTTCCTAATTTGACAACATACCAAATTAGTATAAATTTTTTGAAAAACAGGAAACTTTACAATTCGGAAAAAGAGCGCCTCCAGCATGTAAGTTTAATTGCTAACCAGTCTATTGTGGTTCCCGCGCGGCTAAGACTTGACTATGAATTGCTGCTTGCGCATCGGTGAAGAGCACAAAAAAAGAATCGTTATGCGATTTCGTTTCGTTCTCTTCCTTAAAATCTACGCCATCCGATTCAATCGACTGTTCAGTCGAACTTAAAAAAAATAATAATAAAAAAAAAAATAAAATAAAATAAAATCGCCTCTCTTATCGGATATTCTTCTCGTTAAGTACTAACAGTGTTTTTTTTCTCGCACTCGGATCCCGCCGGTCCTTTTCTTCTCTGAAACGCTTGAAATCGATCTCACTCACGCAACGCAGTCTCGATCGCATTCCTCTTTTTCTTCCAGGCTTATTTAGCTTACATTAATCCTAATTACAAATACGCACTTAGATAACGACGTCTATGTACAAAACTCTTACGTCTGTAGCTGTGTTTTCGAGTTATTTCTTCCCTTTATATTATGTAATCGCCGTATTAAAATAACGTTCTCAAGAAACGAAAATGGAAAAAATAGAATTCTTCTGGCTCGTTTACTTACAAATTGCTGAGCCGAAAATCGTTTTATTCAACCCGCTTAAAGCATGAAAGCAAAATCGACGAGTTTCGAGAGAGAAAATAATAAAAACGAAATACTTTTTAAATAAAACTCGGGTTCGGAACGTCTTTGACTTGGTTATGGTTTGTTTCACACTCAAACATTTACTTATTAAACACACACATGCTTGTTAATAGGAATCGAATCAAACACGGGCAGAAAAATTTCCTAAATCTTGAATATATTTGCAATTAAATAGGTTCATTTTTGGTTAAACTTTAAATACAATGGAATCTATTTTTATTGTCTTTAATTGAGTTTACTTTGAATTCAGGCAAAATCTACTTATTTGACTTTGAATTTAGAAGAAAAAAAAAAAAAAAAACTTAAATTCTGGCAAAATCACTTGAATTGGCCTTCAACTTATGCAAAATTACTTGACTTGACCTTGCATTCAAGCAAATGCACTTGGATTGACTTTGAATTAAATCGAATTAACCACGAATTCAGGTAAATTCATTTGAATTTACCTCGAATTCAGGAAAAATTACAATAAAAATGAAATACTTCCAAAATAAAAAAAAAACGGGTTGGAAACATTCTTGACTCGCTCATGATTCGTTTCACTCTTACATAATTAAACAGTCACACTTGTTTATAGGAATCAAATGTACCAGGAATCTACAGTGTTCGAAATCGAGAAATTTGACCTCCAAACATAATTTACAAGTTTTACAAAGTGTTTGCGAGGCTCTCGAATTCTAAGGCCTTCGTTTGAATCCCCATGATGATATTGTTTCATTGAAATTCCCCTTAGCGGCGGAAAAAAAAAGCTTACTTAACTAAACAATAGTATCAAATACGTTGCTGATAAACTTATCTATTCGTTGCTTCGTTCCTACCTATTATTTTATGTACAGGCGCTAAATGACTCGATGTGTCGACTATTAATGAATTTTTTTCTTTATGGAATTTTCGCTTTTTTCGTTAATTACCATGTAAAGATAAGAATAATCGTTGGCTAAAAATTAAGTGAACTTAACGACTAATGCGTAAAGCGTATTGCATTGCCTTCCCCCAGAACGCCTCCCAAATGATCGATTCGATACAAATTGCCGTGCAACGGTTTTCTCAATTTCTTTTCTTCTTTTTTTTTTTTTGGTTTTTCGACTCACTCTGATACTTGCTCATAATCTCATCTCATCTCATATAATTCTAGATTCTCGATGCCGAGGTGGAAATTCTCGGAGTCTCGAGTCCCGGAAAGCGGAAACAAAAAGGCTCGATCCTGTTTTTTTTGAGTGGAAACTTTGTTCGTGTTGGCCTCAATGCCAGAATTGGTGCTGGCCAATCGCGATATTTGTGATCTAGGAGGCGTGGCTTTTGTGTGCACCAACTTAAAATTGGCTGGGATTTTCGCTGAAGAGGCCTCAATATGGTAGTGCGAGGTTCAGTGGCCCATCGTAGTTTCAGTCTCCTCCGCGAAGTTATCCCTCTCAAATGGAAAAATCCTGTCAGGACAAGTTTAGGAGCCTAGAAGTGAACGTCCCTAACGTCCGTGGGCGTGCCCGCCTTCTCGTGCTCCAAAATCTTGTCCTGACTCGAGCTCTGGTCCCCCAAAGGCCACAGTTGCGGCGCATTAGAAGCTGCTGAACCCGCTGAAGTTGGGGTCTCCGATTGACGGTCTGCACAATGAGTCATCTCGTCGAGCATATCTTCGATCTGCTGCTTGCAGTTTTTGAGATACTCCTGTTGAGAAAATGAAAGGATTAGATATTTGAGTTTTGTTGATTTCTTTTGACTTATTGAAACATTAATTCCCGGTAACAAGCGTTAAATTCAGAAAAATTAATATTTTCAGATTTCAGCGTTAAATTGACGATTATTTAATTCTTTTGAATGCGCGATTTTTCCATGTGTTAAAAATGCCATTATAAGAATAGGATAACTCTGAAAATAATTCACTTCTATTTCCATAGCGACTGCCGCATAATTTCTTATTCCCCAAAGGAGACTGTGTTTTGAATATATTTAATTCCTTCCAATTGTACCGGTAGGTACTCCTCATACTCAGATACTTTCTATTCTGCAAAGGTGGTCATATTTTGACTTTATTTAATTCCTTCTAATTGTTTCACAAAATATGTGTCATAACCCTATTAAAAAAATCCTCGAGGAAATCCTCGTGTTATTTTCGGACGAGGAAAACACGAGGAAATCCGCGAGGATTTTCAAATTCCTCGAGGAAATCCTCCAGTCAGAGAATTAATCCTCGCAGAATTCCTCGAGGAATTTAAAAATCCTCGCGGATTTCCTCGTGTTTTCCTCGTCCGAAAATAACACGAGGATTTTTTCAATAGGGAAATTGTTTTATTTCCTTCATCTGGAATATAAATTTCGAAATTTTAATTCTTCTTAATTGAAGTCTATCTTTATCGAATTAAAAATATTTTAATTCACACAATTGAATAGATTTCATCTTTAATCTATTCTCTTCAATGTTAGCAGAGATTAATGCATTTTAAAACACGTTTAAAAAAATTAATATAATATTAATAATTAATTAAATTTAAAAAATCCATTACAAATATGTATTGATAGTTGTTAATATAAGTTATTATTACTTTCAATAAATATAATAATTTTCCTTGGAGAATAAAAAGAATAATTATTTATAAAATATTGAAATGTGTGAGAAAATTAATAATTCGTATTAAAAGAAAGAAAGGAAAGATAAAATTACATTTGAATGCTTACAAATAATGTAAACAATTCCTTGAAGATCATTCGAAATCTTTCGAAATTCGCTAAAATCAATTCAATATCTCTTAAATCCTTTATATTTTCTTAAATCCCTCAAAATCACTAAAAATGTCTTCAAAATCTTTTTAAATTTCTGGCAAATCCGAAAGCCTTTTTAAATTCTATAAAACCTATTGTAATAGGTTTATATATATGTTTATCTAGATATTATACAATTCCTTTGTAGAAGGCAACCCGATTAAAGAAGTTCAGCATAAAAAAAGAAATGCAATAGTGAAAAATTAATAATTTTTATTTTTAAAAGAGGAATAACATTCTGAAAATGTTCAGGAATACTTAAAATATGGAGAATATTACATAATTTTTTTCGTAAATTTAGTAATCAATTTTTCAAAATATCGGTAACAATATTTTCAATTCGATATAACGTTCTCAAAATTAAATTATTTTATTCTTTTCTATTCCTTCTTTTACATTCTTCTACTTTTTAATTCTTCTCAATACGCTTCCATTAAATTTTACTAAGTCAATTGAGGGGAATAGACTTTGCAGTTTTTCTTTTCCAGTTGGGGTATTTTTAGACAGAGGAAAAATCGCGTATTCATAGGAATACAAATTTTTAATTCTTCTGAATTTAACGCCAGTTACTGAATTCGGTAGATTAATTTAGATGAGTTCAGACAATTTTTAAGAAAATCGACTTTGATTTTTATTGAATTTACTTTCACTCTCTTCAAATTTAACGAATTGAGTTCAGTTTACCTGTAATAGACATGAATCTATTCAATAGACCTTAAATTTAGAGGCTTTTAATATAATTGACCTTGAATTCAGACAAATTCACTTGAATTGACCTACAATTTGCCGGAATTTTCAACTACGGTAAATTTACGTGATCCCCTTTTCATATTTGAGTAATAAACCTTTCGAATTTCAAAAAATGTAAGTTTTCAAAAAAATTGCAGCTTTTTCCCTGTACTCAAAATTCAAGGCTAATTCCCGGTTTTCCCGATCAGTGGTTAACCTGCTGCCTAACCTTTTTTTTTTTTATTTAGACGTGATCGTTTATCAGAGGATATTGCATTTTAAAAATCGCCTGAAGCACGAATCTGTGATGAAAAAAGGGGTGCGAAGACCATTCATGAGTCTTGGAGACGGCGAGCAAAAAATGCCACGGGAAGAGAATCAACGAGAAAGAAGTGTGGAGAATATGAAGGAAGAGGGCAACAGGTGTCGGGCACATGTTTTCGCAAAAACCACCGGCTCGCACAACTCGCAAGACTCGAGGGAAGACTGGAAGAGCCAACAGGCGTCTACAATCTACGATAGGATAGGTCTTGATGCCCCGCCCGTATAAATAAAGCAACACGAATCGACTTAGCATGGGGTCCATGCCCCATAAATGTAATATTTTCTCCAAACATGTGTCCGAGCCTCAAGAGCAGGAAGTCCTTCCTCTCTTTCGGGATTTCGCTTACAAAAAGACGCCAGACTTCCCAGAATGGTGAAGGCTGGGAAATTTTTCGGGATTGTTGACGGGACTCGAGTTTCCTTACTCTATGCAATTTTTCGAACCAAGGATCAAGAATTTCAATTTAAATTTATTCAATTACAGGGTGATAACATGATTGAAAAGTTCTGAACGTTCAAATGAACGAATTTTTGTATTGATTGTATTTGTAACTATAAAAAGTTTTTAAATATTGATTCATTTACATTGAAAATAATAAAAAATGAAATAAACTTGTAATCCTGATTGTTATTTTTAGTTGGCACCATATTTTTGGATAAAATATAATTTGAAAAAATATTTCGTTCATTTGAACGTTCGCAACTTTATTCACATGTGATAACTCAAATTGTAAAAACAGTGTGGCCACAAGATTCAATTTTTCAATTTTCCTGGCATTCCCCTGAATTTTCCCTGATTTTCAAATAAATAATAATAATGCTATTGAAGTTTTTCAAAAATTTCGCACAATATCGCTTTACATCTTTTGAATCTCTTCAAAATTTTGTAATATTAATTGTACAATATATCTACCAATTGAGTTACTATATAAATTATGCCAAAAAGATTTTAGAGTTTTAACATAAAATAGATATATAAGTTATTGTGAAAGCAATTAAAAAACAGTAAAGAAATTAAATTTATTTAAATATTAAGTCAAATATCTAAAAAGGAACTTTTCATATTTAAATTTAAAATTAACTTTGGTATTTTAACAAAATATTAGAATAAACTTTAAATTTCTTTAAACCCCTTTAATGCTTTTTGAAATTTTTTGAAATCTTAAAAAATTACTTCATCTTCTTCTAAATCCCTTTAAATCTTTTACAATTCGTGGATAATCTGAACTATTTTAGATTTCTGTAAAATCTTTTGAATTTTTTAAAATCCCATAAAATCTTTAGAAATCATTGAAAATTGAGAACTTGAAGTCCCTTAAAATATTTGGAACTCTTTCGAAATCTTTGGAAACTAAAAAATTTTGAGATCCTTTGAAATCTGGTATAAATTCAAAATTCGAGTAAAAGACCCTTTGAAAAAACTTAAAAATTTTTAGTAAAATACGATCATTAAAGATTTTTTAAAAATCCCTGTTTTTCCCCGGTAGTCAAAATTTAAGACTAATTTCCGATTTTTTGCATCAGGGACCAGTCTGTTCAAGGATCAAGAATCTAAATAAAAAATTTTTCAATTAAAATCGAGATCAATTTAAAAATATTCGGTAACAATTCAGAATTTTTATTTTTCACACTTTTTCAAAATCTTTGAAAAAAATTGTACCTTTTCGACGTTGATGATGCAGGAAAGAGCTCTCAGAAGGTACGCCAGATTATATCCACTCTTTTCCGTCCATCCCAGACCATCAAGAGCAACAGCGATGCTTGCAGCGGCGATAATGCTTGGCGTATAGATCGCAAATTTGTATTCTGAAAAGAAAGAACAATAAATTAGCTCTTAAAGTATTTCCCAATTCAAAATAAAAAATTTTAAATATATTTCGTAAGGAATAACTCGGAAAATTCTGCAAAATAGAAGCCGATTTAAAGTTCAAGTTTGAGGCCCTTTAAACTTTACAAGCCGTTTAAAAAAAGATAATAAATCACAAATGAATAGCTCGAAATCCTTTTCTCAATATCGAAAATCAAAAGAGACCAGATAAAAGGAAAATTCGAGAGTCAGCCTAATCAGCTTTTTTGCTCCAGTCGATTTTATATCTGGAGAAAACAGCTGGTGCAGCGACCAAGAAACTGACCTGAAAGATTTACGAGACTCGAACTTAAGTTTTGACGATCCTTTCGAATTCCAAGGATCGCAAACAACGGGTAGGATTTTTTCTCGCAGGGTTAATACAGCTATTTTTACAGTCAAAGAATTGAAATTTACAACACGCGAAATAAAATTTCATAAAGAAGTTTTTTCAAGGAGATAAAACTTAAAGTGTTTCTAAAGTCAGGGTGGCCATAAGATTCAATTTTTTCATTTCCCTGACTTCCTGATTCCCCTGACATGTGGCCACCCTGAAAGTTGTTTAAAAATTATTTTGGAATAATCAACATCACAAATAATAATCGACATCTCGAATAATTGATATCTCAGGGATGCCAGCGGTTCAGTACTTCAATTTTAGGGAATAAAGAGGATTTTTTTAGGAAAAAAGGGGATTTTTTTATAGTGTAAGCGGACTGAAAATACATTAATAAATACAATATTTTTTATGATAACTAGTAGACCAACACGCGCGCTACGCGCTCGATTATTTATTTAATATCTTACAACTTCAAGTCGTTAAAAAATCAATGAAATTTTGCTGATTTAAATTTAGAGAATAGGTTTGAAACAATAATGTTTTCGATATTTTAGGGACATTTCGTTACATCATTCTTTTATTAGAGAGGTATTTCAAGAGGTTTCTAGAAATTTCAATGGATTTTGACCCTTTTCAAGTGATTTTTACGAAGTTTTAAAGATTTTTAGGATTTTAAAAAAATCTCGTAGACTTTTAAAGTATTTCAGGATATTTCGCGAAATTTTAACGGAATTCATGAAACTTCAAGAGAATTTTTAAAGATAAGGAATTTTAAGGGATTTTGAATGTTTCGAAATTTTGAGGAATATTAAGAGGTTTCTAAGAACTTTAAGAGATTCCAACAAATTTTAAGCGATTTCGAAGGTTTTCGTGAAATTTTAAGTGATTTGAAAAGGTTTCTGGGTGTTTTAAAAGATTTTAAGGGATTTTAAATCTTGTGAAGTTTCGAGGAATTTTAACAGATTTCAAAAGGTTTCAGAGAATTTTAAAGGACTTAAAGGAATTTTAAATGTTGTAATATAATTTTCAGGAATTTTAAAAGAAGTCAAGAGATTTTAATAATTTCCAAAATATCTTATGGAATTTTAAAGAATTTTGTGAAATTTTATGAGATTTCTAACAATTTTAAAGGATTTTATGATTTTTAGAAGATTTTATAGAAAAAACCAAGAGGTTTTTAGGAATTTGTAGAACTTTTTACGAGTTTTAACTTAGATTTCAAGACATTTATGATTTTATTCATTTTTGTGGATTTTTAAGAGATTTCAAGAGGTTTTTGGGAGTTTTAAGAAATCTTAAAGAATTATAAGGTATTTTGAACGTTTTCCTGAAATTTTTTTGCGCCATTAGTTTGCTTTTCTTCTTTCAACTTCAAGTCATTCAAAAGCCAATCAGGTTTGCAACAACAATGTATGCGAGATTTTCGAGACATTTCGTGACACCACTTTTTTAAGATAGAAAAAATTATAGTGTAAGCAGAGTGAAAATACATTTTTTTTCTCGATTTTTTTTCGCAACTGATTTTTGAATGTCTTGAAAGTCAAACTATGTGACAATTCTTACAAACATGAATCTAAACTTTGTGAAAATAAAGGAAGAAAGGGGAAAATTGGGTCAAAATTCTCGATTTTAGGATTTTAAGGGGATTTTACAAATTTAAAGGGAAAAAAAAGAGGAAAGAGGAAAAAAAGGGGACGGCATCCCTGATATCTCGAAAAAAAATTAGAGATCGAATAATCGATATCTCGCATAATTGAAAAGTCGGTGTAATCGATATCTCGAATAATTATTCTAGATATCGATCATTCGATTATCGATAATTCGATTTCGAGTTGTTTATTATTATGAGATAAAGATTTTTCAGGATATCAATTATTTGATTTTTTAAGCGAATCAATTAATCTGGTAAATTTTTTGTGGGAGTTGAACGATGAGCGGATTTTTTTCGAGTTAAATAAAATTGATCGTATGTATAAGGCGGGTTGTAATAAGAGTTAGAATTTTACGATACCGACTACCACCCCGGGACCAAAGTTGGCAGACATTGATATACCTGCCTTTGGTCCCGCCGCCCAACCAACGCAACGTGTGGGGAGCACTTAATGTGCTCGAGCAACGTGCAAGTATGCGATATGCGTGCCAACCTCAGAATTCCCTAGTAACAATATATCTTAGTCCACGTAAAATATATCTGCAAATTTGGCGCGAGCAAACTCGAAATTCGGCATTCTTTTGTCAACTAATGGGTCAATTTATACGAAAATTTTACTTTCCTTGTAATATAAATTTTTAGGATTTTTAATTGGAAGAAATATGTATTAAATCCCTGAATTTATGGTTAATTCAAGTCAATTTGACTGGACTTAAAGAATTAAATTCAAGTAAAAAATTTAGTCGAATTACAGGTCATGTCAAGTAAATTTGACTGAATTCGAGGTCTATTTGACTGGATTCAATGTCAATTTAATTCAATTTGATTGAATTTGAGGTCAATTAAAATCAATTTAAGGGTGTTGGAGCTAAGTTCTAGTCTAAAAATTCGATTTCTTCATTTTACTTAAGAAATATTAAATTTGGAATTTTTTCCCTTTGTAGAATTAATAAATTTTTAACTAGAATTATGCGTACAGAGCGATAAAATATCTAATTCAAATATTTTTAAAATAAAATGAAAATATTTAATTTTGAAGTTAGATTTTGAATTCTTCGTTTTATGCAAAAAGTATCGAAACTAAATATTTTTTCGCTCTGTATGCAGTCTTATATTTGAAAAAAGATTAGCGCTACAGAGCGAAAAAATATTTATTTATAAT
The DNA here is from genome assembly GCA_904066005.1 of Synergus itoensis. NCBI lineage: Eukaryota > Metazoa > Arthropoda > Insecta > Hymenoptera > Cynipidae > Synergus > Synergus itoensis. The sequence continues at coordinate 316,719 of CAJFCP010000130.1, read as the reverse complement.
TATTATTGAGTAAAATGGAGAATTTTAATTTTGAACTTAACACTTTGGTCCAACACCCTTAATTGAATTCAAGATCAAGTCAAATTTTGAATAAATTCGAGATGAATTCAAGACAATGTGACTGAATTAAAAGTCAATTCAAGTAAATTGGACTAAATTCCAGGTAAATTAATTTAAATTCAATTTAAATTTCAGTAAATTCAACTGAATTCGAAGTAAATCAAGTTGAAAATTGAATCAAGGTCAATGTATTGAAATGTGACAAAATTAAGGACAGGTTCAGGTCAATTAAAATAAATTAAATTCATTTCTCTTCGACGCTGTACTTAACTAAATTCCAGTTAATTAAACTCAGCGCAACTTAAATCCAACGGAATTCTGAAATTTTTCAATTCAAATTTAACCTGGGTGGCTGAACTTTCTGCTCAAAAAATTCAACTCTGGAGATACGAGAGGAATGTGATATCAGCAGAAGTGTCACTCACATGATAAGACAACTGCTCTTTAAATCTTCGTCTGACTCTCGAGAAGATTCTTTTCTCACATGTTTGGATACGAGGAAGTAAATTCAATCTTTCTCACTTTCTGATACTCGCAAATACCTTTCTCACGTCCTTTTAAATAAAAAAAAAAAATGTTAAAAAGTCTAATCTTTGAATTAATGATTTTTTAATTTCGCGCTAGAAATATTGGCAAGAAATTCACTTGTGTAGGTAAAAAAAATTTATAAATCATAATTAAATATTTTATCTTCATCTACCGAAGAAAGAATTCGATGAAAGGCGGAGGAAGTACAAAGAAAGAATTTGGTGGGAGAGTCCACTGAACAATAAGCGCGCCCGATACGATCGTAGCGGGAGAAGAAGGGAGACCCAATTACGGATGTACATATTTTTATTTCGAACTATGCTCGGACGTCGTTAATTTGCGTAGATGTTTCGCGAAAGAACCGGGGTCGCCGTTATCGACAAAATTCACGAGAATTTATATTACTGAGATTTACATTCAAGAAAAATTATTCAGTGCTCGTTTAACATTATTATTAATTTTAGTCATATCGATTCGAAACTCTCAAAAATATATTCTAGGCAAAAAACTAAGACAAAAAGTCGTTTACTAAATTTACGAGAAGTGAATAGTTACTGATTTAGAGTAGTTTTAATGAAAAGCCGAGTGTCTACGCCTCTGCGGAAAGTGGTGGGGGGACGTGTCTCATCCCCACCACCGCGCATTGGCGCCAAGAGCCTTTAAACTTAAAATAGCTTTAAACCCGAAACTGTTCATTTTTCAAAAATACTGTAAAAGACTTTTCTTCTTAGTTTTTCACAGAGAATAAGGCTCATTTATTTTTAAGTCTCAAATTTTAAAAAGTCAAAAAAATCTCTATAATCGTGTGAATTAGCAACGGATAATTTACAATGTTAAAGTTAACTAAGACCAACTAGAATAACAACCAAAAATGTCAATTAATCATCCGGTTTTCTTCACGAGCCTTGAAGCTTAGCCTCGGTCTCGCATTTTGATCGTTATCGGTGACCCAGAGCGAGCCTTGTCGCTCTGAGAGCCTAGTTTGGTTCGTGAGAAACAATCATTTCGGAACCACGAAGCAACGAAGCAGGTCTGCCAAACCACTGGGCGAGCAACCCGTCTGCTAAGGTCCTTGCTAGGTTTTTGCCACCGCGTCTGTAATAACACGAACGACCGATTGTGGAAAGAGCGGCAAAGAGAAAGGGAGGAGGGTAGCCCGCCGCAGACGCTGAGGCATTTAAACGCGGCGATCTTTGGGCCCCCTTAGGGGCCCGCTTGTGGGTCCCGAATGAACCGTGGACTTTCGGTTAGTTATTTCGGCAAAGAGAAGATTTCTAATTCGCCGACCGGCCTGCAAGAGGCATTAATCGAAAGAGAAGATTGGTAGAAATAAAGGGACGACTAAATCATGGGGGAAAATTGCTTTAAAAAAGTAGGCACCTAAAAGTATTTACCTAAAAGTATTCACGAACATTCCTCAAGAGAATTTCCATTTCTTTATTCCATTTTATCATTAATAAATATTCTAAAAAAAATTAACAGCGACAATTTTATTTGTGTACTGTGAGTTTTCGGTAACACCTATGTAGAAATTTCAAAAAATCGTTTTTTTTTTCGCTAAAATGGTAGATAATTATATTGAAAATGACCTAAAGTAATTTTTCAAAAAACAAAATTTTTCTTTGAGTTATGAGCCCCAGTCGCAAGGCATCTAACTGCATATTATGCATGTTTTTTCCTCTTTCAAAACTTTAAACGCGTTTTTCTCAAAACCACATTTTTCGAAATGGCCAACACGTTTTTTTTTTTAACAATTTTGATCCGATCGATTTGTAATTTTGGTACAAGCTGTAAAACATGATTTTATAGGAAAGTATGTAGGATTTCTTTGAAAAGTTGAGAACTTTTTTCTTTAGGACCGACTTTCCACGATTTTTTTTAAAACAGAAAATTTTTTTCAAACTTGCGCCAAATTTTTAAAATTTGATATTTTCAAAAACCCCTACGTATTACTTCCCTTAATTTTCTTTCCTTGATTAAGGAAAAAAATCATTTTTGTATTTCAAATCAATAACGACGATAAAAAATTGTTGGTCTTTCTGAAAAATCCTCCTTCACGCAAAGCGCTGTACAGGCGCCATTTTTTTCCAAACAGTTTATCAAAATTAATTTACGTACTTAAAAAAATGTATAATAAAGTCTTCGAATTGGATTTTGTAAAAAGAAAAAAACTTTTTTGAAAAAAATTTCCAAAAATCACCCTGAAAAACAGTCCTCTACATAGCTGTTACCCCTTAATAATTGTGGGTGTTGTATGCATGTTGTGTGTGTTTTTTAAGTATCGTAGGTGTTTTATGTTGTTTAATGTTTATATTTTATATTTTATGTTGTTTTCGTTTTGTGAGTGTTATTTTTGTGTTGTATGCTATTTATGTATTATTGGTCTTATTTTGCAGTGCTGTTTATATCTTGTAGGTAATATTTTTGTGCTCATGTATAACACGTTTGTGTGTCTGTGCGTTGTGTCATTAGCAAATAGAAAAAAATGACAAAGGGTTAAGATCCTTAAAGACGGTTTCACGACCGTTCAGTTCAGGAACGTCAGTCCTGGTCATTGGCTCTGTTTAATATTTGTGAGCGGTTCGCCTCTTACATAACTTCTGCGAATTTAGAAAAATCAGGATTCAGAAGGCGAATCAGCAAACTTATAGAGATTTGAACTTTTGGGTTGAAATTTATAAATAGACTTCATGACAAAAGATTAACGGGTTTTTGCTGGGGATCGAATATCTCACTGTCGAAGACTATACCGAACGATTTTCAAAGTACATATCCTTGAAATTTGATGAAATTGAAGTTTTTAAAGTTTACGACGACGAAAATATACGATTTTTTTTTTTTGTAAAAAACACGAGACCTAAAATTTTATTGCATTGAATGGTTCCATTTGATGTCAAAAGAAGCACAAAACAATTTCAAACCTATACCACACTAAGATCACACCCAAAATCATTATAAATCCTCTATAACTTCGAGACCTAAAATTTTAAATAGTACCATTTAAAAGAATAAAATTTCAGGCCTCGAAATTTGGGAATTTTTAAATGATTATTTGTCCCTTGAGGTTGAATTTCAGGGTAATCCTATGAGGGTAAGTGGATGAAACTTTTTCGATCTTATTTGGACATTAAATGGAACCATTTGAAAGAATAAAATTTTAGGTCTTGAAGTTGGGGGATTTATAATTTTTTTTTTTAGTTAGGGGATGACTTTTTATTTATTTACTTATATTTATTGTATTTTTATGATTTTTACCACCCCTCCCCTCAGTGTGGTAGGGGGTTGAAACTGTTTTGGGCTTCTTTTGACATCAAGTTGAACCATTTAGTGCAATAAAATCTTAGATCTCGTGCTCTTTTTAAAGAAAATAATTTCGTTGTAAATGTTGCAAACTTCAGCTTCATGAAATTTCAAATTTGTTAGTATAGGTTTGAAATTTAGATAGCAACAGATAGCAAAAAGTGTTTGAAGGGAAAATAATCTAGTGGTAAAAGCGTGGTATAAAATTTGTATTTATTTGTTTTATTTTTTACCTCTAGTACTGAGTGCGATGAACGTCTTGGCGTGCCTACTGATCATCACCAAATCCACTAGTTCGTGATTGATTGGCAAACGCCTGAGAATGTGAAAAATGAAGTCACCGGGTGTCACCGCCGATAATTCCCATTTGAGTTTCGAGACGACCAGCTGCTCCCAACTCTGTAACACAATTGACAGATAGTCTTTTATAGTACTTGTGACCTTGAATTTCCTTCATTTTAGGGACAATTTAAACCTATTGTTAGGTGTATATTTTACAATATATTATAAGACTCGGATTTCTAAACTAACAAAAATTTTAACTTTTCTCAGCCTTACATTCTGAATTCGATTTAGATAAATTATAATTACTCTACTGAAAAATCTGACGTCAGAAACTACTAGAATCCGACGTCGAATCCTACGTCGTTTCCGACGTCGGAAACTATTAGGACCCTACTAGGATCCTAGTAGTATTTTTTTTTTACTTTTATACACTAATAATTTTTATAAATATGTACTCAATTTTCCATTTATTGCAATACATATATCTATTGTATAAATATAGAACAAGAGGATAAAAACTGAGGTAAAGGAATAAGTCACACTTTCAATTTTCAAACAAGTTTTTTCAAGTTTTATTTTAACTATTTACAAGAACATTAGGATGTTACACTCTTGTTTTATACTTATACAATAGATATATATATATTGGAATAAATGGAAAATTGAGTACATATTTATAAAAATTATTAGTTTATAAATGTAAAAAAAAATACTACTAGGATCCTATTAGGATTCTAGTAGGGTCCTAATAGTTTTCGACGTCGAATTCTAGTAGTTTTCGACGTCGGATTCTAATAGTTTCCGACGTCGGATTTTTCAGTAGGGTATAATCTTAGTAACAAGACCCTATTTAACAAAAAAATAAATAAATAAATAATCCCAAACATCCCAAAAATTACGCTACTGGTTCCCAAATGTAAATCGTTGGATAATTCGGGAGGGTCGTAAAGTCTCTTAATTAATTCGCTCGATCCGCATTTCGATGGTCTCGTCAGTCGAGTTGAGTCTGGGCTTCTAAAGATCAAATCGTATATTCCTCTCATAGTATATGAATGTAAATTACCGTCAAAAGACAGGACAGGATGGATATGGGCCAAACGAGAGACGAGACGAAGGGGAACTTTGCGTATCGCATATATACATACTTCATTTTGCTACTTTGTCTCGAATGGGCCTTCCTTTTAAACTTTTAAAGTCTCACTCGTTAAAGAGCTGATACAGTCTGCCTATATTACGAGTAAAGGTGAACGAAAATGGGGGAGGGGCAGAGGGGAGGGTCCCCGATGAGCCAGAAGAGGAGTGGGATTGTCTCGTGAAGCATCTCGAATTTATTGTGCGAAAGCAGTTGTAAAACAGGTTTGTCTTAAAATGAATCGTTTTACTCGGAGTATATACCGACGGGTGACGTAATTTCTTCGAGTTGACGCCAAGACTTGTGGACGATAAGACTCTCGTGGGAAAATTTGCTCCACTTAACGCGGTTGAATGGTAGCTGATAGGAAATGGAAGGAGCGATAAAATTTGCGTAAATACGAATCAAAGGGTAGAGATTGGATTATTTCTAGAATATTGATATGAATGAATTCGGACTTAAAAAGCAATCAGCTGTATTCTCAGTGAAAAACTGAAAAGAAAAGTCCTTTGCAGTATTTTCGAGAAGTGAATAGTTTCAATTTTAGAGCTATTTTAAATTAGAGATACTCCGGCGTCAATGCGAGGTGGTGGGGATGAGTCGCGTCTCCCCACCACTTTCGGCAAAGGCGTAGGCGTTCGACTGTTTATCAAAACTGCTCTAAATCAGAAACTACTCACTTCTCGGATATTTCGAAAAGGACTTTTCTTCTTTATTTTTCACAAGGAATACGTTCTTCATATTTATAAACAATTTTATCGCGCATGCGCATACACATTTCTTTGAAAGAGCCCTAAATCCGAAACTAATCATTTCTCGGAGATTTGGTAAAGAAATTTTCTTCTTCATTTTTAAAGAGGAATACGTTTTTCTTATTTTTAAAGTAATCTTTTGTACTCCTTTTAGATATATCTTATGATAAAAGGAGTGATCACGAAGTGGAACCTTGCGGAGGCGATAAAGGCGGACTGAAACGAAGGAAGAAGGTGGGGAAATTCAAGGTAGAGACAGTGAATGTACTGACTAGATCATTGGCCTAAGATTGGCGTTATACATTACGCGTGCGTACGCAACGTACCGTGGGCTACGGGAGCCAGTACCGTCCAACCGTAACGACGCCGGTATGCTCTTCTTTCATTCACTGAGAGAGAAAGAGGTATCTCTCGTGTACGTTACAATCTACAGAAACGGAAAGTCGGTTTGTAAAGTGGGTGCCGGAGGGGTATGGAAGCAAGGGAAGAGAGCAGATCGTGTACGGAGAAAAAAGTTTACGCATGCGTACGCCGGATACGATGTAGTACGAGAGCCACGCGGTCCGAAAAAGGTGCAGGAAAAAAATTTTACCAACTTCCGGTTGCAAGTCCTTCGTCACTCAGATATCCTTCCTTCACATGAAGAAATCGAGCGTGCAAAATAATTTTGTGCACGTTTATTGTAATCTTAGATATTTCCCCTGTCTTTTGAGGATATAATAGAGAATTGGAATTCGGGAATTGGGAAAGGAAAATGGTTTCGAATCCTCTTAAAGGTGATTAAATATTTGTTCTTCTTTTTTTTTGTAAATTTGAATATAGATATGTTTTGTAAAGGATATTGTTTTTCTTTAAGGATGTGTTATATTTTAATTAAAAATAAATATTTACGAATATATTCGAGACTAGTCTTGAGGTAGAAAATAGGAAAGGGAAGGCAGGTGGTACGAGTTATTGCTTAAGGAAGATAGGAAGGACATTTGCTGGATTAGTCTGCACGCGAGTAATTGTATCGTACGCAAGTAGTACCCGCGTAAATGCACGTTAAAAAGACGTACCTTGTACCGACTTACAGGAAGGACTTTAATTATATTGCCCTCAAAAAGAAAGGACTGCACCGACCGCGACGCTCAGTTAGTTAATATGTGTGCACAAATTACCTTACCGACATTTTTTTAGTCTATAAGATAACCTTTTTTTAGGAAAAAGTTCTCGACTTGAAAGTTTTGAAAATTAATAAATAAAATAATAATAATAAAATAAATAAAAGAAATTAAAGAAGGAACATCTTTTGAATATTATAATTAATTTAGATTTAGATTTTATTTATGTGAATAAAATATTGGAAGGTAGAAAAATTGATAAATATTTAAACAGTAAATAATTGAACAATAAAACTCGAAGGGGAAAATAAATTTAATTCTGAGGGATTCGACAGCTGCTGCCTTCTTTATGTGCCGTAACCACTTGTTGGAAGGGATCTCGACTTGCGCCGTCGCATCGGCCGGCTGTACGCCTGGCCCAGGAGAGGCGCAAAAAGACCGGTCTTTCATGCAATTGTTCGTGAATAAAATAGCCGAGGTCTCCCTGTATTAAAATGTATACCAGTCATTCAAAATAATATAATGCGCAAAGATTTATTGATTTTTAAAGCAAGGGAATAATATATATAAATTGATAATACCTCCCTATAAATTTAAAAATCAAAAGAGAAAATTAAATTGAAAAAATTTTCAATTTATTAAGAAGGTCTTTAAAAAGTGTAAAGTACATTTAAAATGAAAACAATTAAAAAATCTCGTTTTTGGGAATCAAAATAAAAACCAGCTTTAATTGTGACTTTAATGATCGGCGCCAGCTGTCAGTCAGCAGCGATCAGATCAAAGTAAAGACTTTCAAACTGGCCGTCTGCTGAGCCCGTATAGTTTACTTGTAAAGTAAACAGGTGGTCGGCGATGCCGGAAGAGTTTTGGAACGACCCTTATAATCCCCAAGACAAGAGAAAGATAGAGACCGTCATTTTAACACCAGTTGTGTTAATTATTTTGACTTTAGTAAAAGAAAAAGAAAAGAAATTTTTTTGATTTCTTAAAAATTGTTTCAATTAAAAATGAATTTATATCAATTTCCCCTTAAAATTTTTTAGAAATACTGTCCGTTTTTTCAAAAAATTTTATACCACTTTTTTAAGATTTAAAAATTTTATGTACGGCTTAAAGTGGGAATCTATTATTTAATAATAATTATTAATTATTATTATTTATTAATTAATAATAATTAAATAATTATTTAATAATATTTAATGCATTTACGTGCAAAGAAAATTTTTATTTTCTGCGGAATCATTTCTTTTCAACTGAAGAATATAGAACTTGTGCACACTTGACTTCCATTTGATGAATAACATTTGTCATTGTTATAAACAATTTTTACGACGACTAATATTTCAGAGTGCGAGGCGCAACAACCGAATCGCTTTATTTTATTTTTTTGGATATATTTTACTAAGCCTTAGTTCTCGTCCGTATATGGGCCACATTTAATTGGGCCTTACATTGGTGTCCCATATTTTCAATATTTCAAAAAGAAAAATACAAAAAATTCAATTCATTTAATTATCAGCAAAAAATTTAATTCAGAATTTTCGGGCCTGATAGACGAGGTAATGGAGATTCTGGGCACGTCGGGACAATGGCGCTGAGTTATCGTCTTTAAAAGTATACCTGGTGATTCTTGGAAGCAGGGTCCGATTTATCTGGGCCGCACGAAGGATTCGATAGGTGTAAGAGGTGGGGGAAGTGGGCCCTGCTAGAGCGTGAGAAGGAGAGAGAGAGAGAGATGGAAGAGTCCTAAGAGAAGGAAGAGAAAAGGAAAGGGCGAGAGTGTAAGCTAGAGAAGAAAAGTGGGAACCTAAAAGAGCCAAAGGGCGGCGCCTCTCAGAGCAAGGTGTTTACCATTCGGGCTAAAAATAAAATAAAACGACTGCTGCGGCATAACTGGCAAACAAAAAGCAAAATCTCCGCTCCGCGCATTCCAGCTACGCATTTGGCCTCGCGGCCCCGCAATTGCGAACGCGCACGCGTACTTGCGAAAAACGCATTGGGCCTGATCTCCCACTCTCGGCCTGCTCAATTTAAGCGGGGCAAATGGGGAGTTCTTTGTTCTTTCGACGCTTCGCGATAATGAGCCTCGTTATCTGTGCCAGATTAGCTCGTTTTGTGGGGTCCAGATGAAAAACAGGCCAGAGGGTTGAGCTTCAAGTAAATGGGGTTGACGAGTGTTTAAACGGCCCTTGCCGATTTTTTCTACATATCTTGGGTTAAAGACCAACTTCAGCTTTTTAAATTTGAGTTTTAAAAAATTGGTAACAAATTTTGTGATCAATGAAAAAAGTCATTGATCACAGAGTCGGTTTCGCTCAATGTCAACAATTTGTCAGTTGGCCCTCCTGCTTATTTGAACGAGGGTCATTTTATTGATGATTTTGAAATACGGTGTAAACAAAAAAAGTCAGAAGGGGAGAGTCTTTTCGCGGATACTTTGCAAAACGTTTGTTTCCCTCCTCTACTCATGCCGATTTCATGAATGGCCGAGGGGGCAATTTTTGTTGCGACCCTTAGTTTTTGTCGTGATCAGCTAATAGAAAAAAGGATCCCTTCCGATCTGCACCCTTGTTCTCCGGTTCCTTCCAGGAACCTTCGGGGGACATCTGCTCCGGTTACAGAAATTTTTTCCCCTGTTTTTCTCGATCACTGCTTCTTAAACTTGAGAAGTAGGGTAGAAAGAGAAAAGGAGAGAAAAGAAGAAGAAAGGAATACCGGAACAGGAGAATAATGGCTTTGCTTTGGCTAAGAAGAAAGTGTAAATATGGCTCATGAAATTCTTGAGGGATTTTTATTAAAAGACAAATAAAGTTTACAGTTTGTCTTACAAGAACTTTTCAACATTGAAATCCCTTGAAGTATTTTTAAAATAGGTAGAGACCCCTATTTTATGCAAAGCGCAAAATCGCAAAATGTCTCAGAATTGAATATTTCTCTGCATTGTACAAGGGCTTAAATTTGGATTTGAAATACGTAAAAAATTCAACATTATCTGATCAGTAGGAAAAATATTCAAATATCTCCAACTTTTTCACGCCAACTTTAAGTCCTGCACAATACAAAGTAAAAAATGTCAGATTCTATAGAAAGTTATCTTAACATAAGCTCCGGAAATTAAACAGAATGTTCATTATTTAAAAAATGTATTGATATTTTTATAAAACATTGAGATTTGACGTAATATTTATGCCATTATTGAATATTATTTAAATTAAATATAGTTCTGATTTCTTCATCGCACAATTTTGCATAATCCAGATTTTTGAAGCAGAAATTTACATAATAATCTATTTTTCTTCGCATAATTTAAAGATTTTCAAGAGCAGAAAAAATTGTCTCTAAAAATAGGTAAAGTGGTAGAAAATTATACTCCCTCCTGGGTTTATTTTCCACGAATGGCTTCGTGATTGGCTATTATCAAAATATCACATCCGGATACGGGTTTCTAGTGAAGCAGTAGTCTGGCTTAGAAGTTAGAAAGTATTTTGTGTTGGTCGTCCTCGAATCGGTCAGCGCACCCGCCCCCACCATGCCTATCCTCATGGTCACATTATTTCTAATGCCTCGCGAAAATCGTGGCCCTGTTCGTTCAACTAACGTACGAATGTAGGCAAACATCCGACCACAATGAGTTATACAAAAAAAAAAAGAATCACTCTCTCTGTTCTCCTTAGAAGGGGGGAAACATATCAGGAATTCTCGTCACGAACCGCTTTTGTTGAGTGACCCCGGTTGGTTCGTCTTTGGAATTTTTTAAACCGTCCAGAACCACCAATTCATAAAATTGGTTTTAAAACCGAGAATTGGTAAAACTATAGAGATTCTGCTCCTAAAGCTAGTGGTCTTTTAAACTTTAAAGGTGAGATAAAACTCTTCTTAATAAATGACTTGAGATATGATGACGAAATCGGATAAGTTCCAAGCTGATGGTTTAGTAGCTGCTCTTCGAAGGAGAGATCGTAACGAATCGTGATTTCGGCACCATGTAATCGAGGATATTGCAAAAATTTCACATCATCATATAGTCAGAATCTCAACAAATGTCCCTGCGAAAGTTTTGAGTCTTGTGAAACCACCGTTAGAAGTTAGATTGAGGCCAAGGTTTGGAGGTCTAACTCATGATTGAATATTTAATTTGAATGTTTTACATTTAGGAAATGACTGATTTTAAGAAGATAGAACAAAGAGAATAGCGTAAGTCTTTGTTTTAGAGACAAACCCTACAGGCAAAACATAAAGACAAACCTTACAAAAAAACAATAACGACAAACAATAACGACAAACCATATAGACAAATCTTACAGACAAACCATAAAGACAAACCACATTATACAAACCATAAGACAAACAATAACAACAAACCGTATACATAAATCTTACAGACAAACCCTAAAGACAAATGTTAAGGACTAACGATATATGTGGATATATCCTAAAAACAAATCCTCAAGGCAAATGTTAAAGACAAACCATATTAAATAAACGATAACGACAAACCATATGACAAGTCATACAGACAAACCCTAAAGATAAACCCTCTTTAAGAACAACAAATGTCAAACCTTTTATTGTTCCATAGACGTCAAACGTCCATGGAACAATACGTTTCGTTTTTTTCATTTTTGAGTAGGGTAATCTAAGTTTTATTGAGTTTTGAGCATGTGCTCTTAAAGCTCTTGATCCAAGAAATCTATTTCAATGGTCAAAAAATTTTTTCCACCCCATAGTTCATGAGAAAATCAAGTCCAAAGTTTGTATGTTTTTTTTTTTTAATTAAATGACTAATTGGCAGTAAATGGTGTTTTATTGAACTGAATTTAACACAAATTCAACACAATGATAATAATGTAGAGTCTTATTTCTTCAGTAATAGAAAATCTCTCTTGCTTTTTCAATCTTCTGCCGTTGGATTCATTTTTCTATCTCTTTTCGTTCTCGAGATATTAGATTTTGACACAAAAAAAAAATCATTTTCCACACTGTGTGTCCCGAAGACGTCCTTAGAACATTTGAAATTATTTTTTAAAAAATCCTATATTAATATATGTTTTTTCAGGTTTCTGTTTGATTTAAGGAACAATTATGTTAAAATATACCAAAAAAAAGCTATGATATATCTATAAGTTTGTTTCCATGGTTTGTTTTCAAGGCTTCACTGTTAGAAAAACTTCAATTACTTTAGTTGAAGTTAAAACAATTACCGTATCTGAATGAATTTTAAATAAAAAATAGTTCAATATTCAATCAAAAGTTGTTAAATTTTCAACAAAATATTCGAATTTTCAAGCAAATAGTTGAATTTTCAATCACAGTAAATGAAAAATGGTTGAATTTTCAATATATTTCTAACAGTGTTGTGTGTTCTTTAGGGTTGTCTGTAAGGTTTGTTTTTAGGATCCCTATTTAGTGTTTGTCTTTAGGGTTTTTATCTAATGTTTGTCTTTAGGCATTGTCTTTAAAATTTGTTTTTCTGATTTTTCTTTAGGGTTTCTCTTTAAGTTTCGTCTTTACGTTTTGGTTTTGGAGTATGTTTGTAAGGTTTGTTTTTGAGATTTGTCGTTAGGCTTTGTCTTTAGATTTTGTCTTTAGGGTTTGCTCGTAAAGTTTGTCTTTGGAAATTGTCTTTACGTTTTGTCTGGGGGGTATGTTTGTAAGGTTTGTTTCTGGAATTTTTCTTAGGAAATGGATCTAGATTTCTTATCGCTTGCTTCAGAATTTGCCTTTATCCTAATACAAGTCATAAAGTCATAAGTTCTTTATCTAAAGCATCATCATCTCTGAAAAACATCTTCATCTTGATAATGCCACTCCCTTTCTCCATATGCACTTTTCCTTCTAAACTCACATCTGCATCAACATCTTGAACGATTGACCACTCCACCTGCCTCAATTAGTCCGCAGCACGTGACCCTAGAGTACTTAAGTCCTCAACTCTAAGTTCGAACTCAGAGTACTGCTTTCCACCTGTCTGCCTTTCTGTAAGTGTCAGAGTACAGGATCTTTCAAAATAAAATACAATTTTGTATCTAGAGACTCTCCAATTTCCACAGGTAGATTTAAAACGTAGTAAAGCGCGATGGGATTTTTTTTTATTAAAGACGTAACATATGGTTCTTTTATCAATTGGCTGCCCGTATTCTCTTCTTGAAGACAGGTTAAAAAACGAAGGGATGCAAGAAGACCAGGTTGGTTGCAGTTGCAGCTGTCGCAGGCACGGGCCGGGTGCACCCTGAAGAGGGAACACCACCTGGCTTCTCACCTGCTTTCCCTTTTGGCTCCTGCGAATCCGCGGCTCACCACCCGGCCGGAATACGGTTCTATAGACGGGAACTTACTACGCAGTTACGTGCCTGTTGCTTGCAACTATTGGACCCAATATCCCCTCGAATATATGTTCAGATTCCCTAAGTCGATAAAAATACGTTTCACAACAATTCAAGGGTTAAATTTTATGGAACTGAAATTTTCAACGTTTACGTCAACGTAAAGTTATTTTTTTGTAAAAAGGACGAGACCTAAAATCTGATTGCGCTAAATGGTTTCATTCGATATCAAAAGACACACAAAACAGTTTCAACCCCTTACAGGGATGCTACCGGTTCAATAGTTCAATTTTAGGGAAAAAAGGGGATTTTTTAGGAAAAAAGGGGATTTTTTTATGGTGTGAAAGGATTGAAAATATATTAATTAATAGAATATTTTTAATAATGATTTGTATTTTATTATGCGGAACTTCTTATACGTAATATTTGCACATACAGTATTTAAAAAAAATTTTAAATTGCACCAAAACGACCGATTCTAATCAAGAGAAAGTTTCCTCTTTTTACTTAATATAGCAGACAATTAATTCTGATTTTTTTTCTCGATTATTTTTCGCAATTGGTCTACCTTGTTTCGTTTGTCTTTTTCTTTAGTACGCAAATTTTCTAAGCTCTTCATAAGTTCCTGAACCGCAACACCTGTTGGATCTTTACCTATCACACTTTTCAAAGTTTTTTGTATTGCCTCAGAATTTTTGGTAGCTTCAGCATAGGCTTTATCAGTTCTAAAACGTTCCCGCGAATATATATATCATCCAATAATAAGAGGAACAAAAATTTATTGCGCCCGCGCATATTAATTGTGGCGCGTATTTTTTAATTTCTTGAAAGTCAAACTATGTGATAATTCTTACAGAGAAGAATCTAAACTTTGTAAAATAAAGGGAAAAATGGTAAAATTGGGTTAAAATTCTGGATTTTAGGGTTTTAAGGGGATTTTACAAATTTAAGGGGGAAAAAAGGGGAAAAGGGGAAAAAGAGGGGATTAGGGAAAAAAGGGGACGGAGTAGCATCCCTGCCCTTATCACACTAGGATCATCCGCAAATCATCCCCTAAGTACAAAAAAAAATCATAGCAATTCCCCTAACTTCAAGACCTAACATTTTATTCTTTTAAATAGTTCCATTTAATGTCCAAAGAAGCTCAAAAAAGTTTCATTAACCTAACTCCCTAGATTCATCCTAAAAATCAACACCTAAGCACAAAAAAATCATAAATCTCCTAATTTCGAGACCTAAAATTTTATTAGAAATGGTTTCATATAATGTTTAAAGAGGCCAAAAACAGTTTCATCCGCTTAACCCTCTAGGCTAACCCTCAAAATCATTATAATCCTTGAGATTAGGGGTTGATATTGAGGGTGAACCTCCGGGGTTAGGTGGATGAAACTGTTTTTGGCCTCTTTGGGTATTAGATGGACGCATTTGGAATGATAAAATGTTAGGTCTCGAAGTTTGGGGGCTTTTAATGATTTTTTTGTGCTTAGGGATTGATTTTGAAGTTGAACCTAGGGGGTTCAGTGGATGAAACTGTTTTAGCCTTCTTTTGATATTAAATGGACCCATTTGGAATGATAAAATTTTAGATCTCGGAGTTGAGAGAATTACAATGATTTTTTGTTGTACTTAGGGGTTGATTTTGAGGGTGAACCTAGGAGGTTCGGTGGATTAATCTATTTTGAGCTTCTTTGGATATTTAATAGAACTATTTAGAAGAATAAAATTTTAAGTCTCGAAGTTAGGGGAATGGCAATGATTTTTTTTAACTTAAGGGTTGATTTTGAGGCTGAACCTAGGGGGTTAAATGGATGAAACTGTTTTGGGCTTCTTTGAACATTAAATGGACCCATTTAGAATGATAAAATTTTAGGTCTGGAAGTTAAGAGAATTACAATGATTTTTTTGTACTTAGGGGTTGATTTTGAGGGTGAACCTAGGGAGTTAGGTGGTTGAAAATGTTTTGTGTTTCTTTTGACATCGAATAGAACCATTAAGCGCAATCAGATTTTAGGTCTCAAAGTTAGGGGATTTATGATTTTTTTTGTGCTTAGGGGTTGATTTTGAGGGTCAACCTAGGGGGTTAGGTGGATGAAAGTGATGAAACTATTTTGAGTTTCTTTGGATATTAAATGGAACTATTCAAAGGAATAAAATTTTAGGTATACAATTTAGGGGAATTGCTATGATTTTTTTTGTACTTAGGGGATGATTTGTGGGTGATCCTAGTGCGGTAAGGGGTTGAAACTGTTTTGTGTGTCTTTTGACATCGAATGGAACCACTTAGCGTAATCAGATTTTAGGTCTCGTCCTTTTTACAAAAAAATAACTTTTCGTTGACGTAAACGTTGTAAACTTCAGTTTCATTAAATTTTCTCTTTAGGGGCCATCCATAAACCACATCGACAGTTTAGGGGGGAGGGGGGTATGGCAAAATTCCACGCTTTTCCACGAGGGGGACCGGGGGGGTCGGACTAGAATCCACGTGGATATATTATTTATATTTTTATAAAATATATCCACGAGGACTGAGTAGGGGGGGGGGGGGGGTCACCAAATTTCCACGGCTGTCCACGATGGGGGAAGGGGGGTCAAAAAGTTGTGAAAAACTGTCCACGTGGTTTATGGATGGATCCTTAGAGGTTTTCGAAAAATACGTTTTTTGAAATAGGTACAGATCGATTTGAAATTATCTGAAACTTACATATCCAGTGAGTCTCAGAGACGGTTTAAGTAAAAAAAAAAGTCAAGGTCTTCATCAGTTCAAGGTCATTTATTTTAAAGGGACTTAAAAAATAGTATCTCAAAGGTTGGATCGACTTGAAATCTTCTGAAACGTATATATCCGCTGAGTTTCCGAGTTGATTAAAAATAATTAATTAAAAAGAAAAATTATTCTCGGCCATTGAAATGAAACAATATCGAGCTTCCAAACCGGAAAGAAATGAAAGAATCCGTTGTAAAAATGCTACTCAAATCGGCAATTTTATAAATTTTAATTCAATTCGATTTCTTTCTTCTCCGAAATACGAATTTCAAATCTCGAGTGGACGAGAAAGATCAATCCCGTTTGATTTAACCTCGTCGCTATCGCGATTATATGATAATGTCATGAAATTTTCATAGGAGAAACAATTCCCAAAAGTGGGCCAGTTCGATTCAAGTAAACAAAGCCTGTTGGTTTCTAATCGAGTGATTTTTAATAACACAGAATTCGATTTCAATTCTTTTGACTGCTTTTAAAATCCCTTAAAATTCTCAGAAAAGTTTTAAAATTTCGAAATTCCTCAAAATCCCAGAATCCTTTCTAAATCTCTTCAAATTGCACGAAAAACCTTCGAAATCTCTTAAAGTTTGAGAAAATCTCTTAAAATTCCCAGAAACTTCTTGAAATTCTTTAAAATTCTATAATAACAATTAAAATACCTTTTAATCCTTTAAAATACATTAAAAGTATTAGAAACATCATTAAATTCCACGAAATCATTAAAAACCATGAAATTTCCATGAAAACATAAAATCTTTTAAAAATCAGATTAAAAGAGTGATTAACTTTTGAATGACCTGAAGTTATAAGTAAAAAAAAAATAATAATCATGCGCTTAGCGCGGGTTTTGGTTTACTAGTAGAATAAAAAGAAGATAAAGTAGAAAAACGTCGATTTTTCAATAAAATACAAAAAATTCCCGGCCCTAAATAAAATTTCCGGGTTTTTCCCAGTTTCCCGGTCCGTTAGACACCCTGATAGTCTTTTTGAAAAAACGTAGTGTAATTTTGAAATATTGTCCGAATTTTTTCTACCTTTTTCTAAATTTGCAATTATAATTTTATTATCGTATTCTACGATTGGAAAAAAAATATATTTCACGATTTTGTAAAGTCTATTTCGCTATTTGTCACTTGTTCACTTGTACAGAGATATTCCCGTCGAGTGGCAAAAAGTTTCAGATTACCCTCGCGATATCGGGCAGCGTTTCATTAGGCGAGTACTGAGTTTCTAATCTCCGATGACGTGGTTCCAGGCGAACTATTTCAGGATCAGGGCCAACGAGACCGCCCGCCTTCCTCACAAGGGACCTCGGGTCGTTATTCTACCAGATCCGGTCATTAAAGCTCTCGAGTATTGAAGAGGAATTTATTATTCAAGCCATTTTTTAAGGGCCACACACACTTCTTAGTGAAGTCACGTTATTTTCCAAAAAGACTTTTTCCGATTTTACAACTCAATTTTGGAAACCAAAACTTCAAAGAGGATTCAATTCTCTAATTAAAAAAACAAGAACGAACGCGCGCTCCGCGCGCGCATTTACTTTTTTTAAATGTTATAATTTATGATATTTTATTTCTTCTTTTCTATCCGTCATAATTAAAATTTTATTTTAAAAAATTCGAGTTTTATAGGAATAACAGTAACATGATATGAATTTTAAAAACTTAACCAATTTTCAAAAATAGTGTATATTTATAAAAAATGTTTCCTTATATTTTATAAATTAAATAATTACAACATGTGCTTTGCTTTATAAAAAATAATATTTGTTAGATTGTTTTCAAAATTAACTACGTTTACAGTTTGTATTGATGTTAAAATGTTTTTTTTTTTTCTAAAAAAAAATACCACATTTATGGTTGTGTACAGTATTATTTGAAATAACCGGCTAATTAATTATCATAAAATTAATTACCCTCGCTTAAACATCCAATACAACTGTAAATGTAGTAAATTTTTAGAAGAATATAATTACCCATTGTTTTTTTTTATAACTCATAATTCATATTTCTTTAAAGTCTGATACTTTATGAACTATTGATAAAACATCTATTTTACGTTATAAAAAATAATTATTATTAGATTTTTTTCAAAATTAACTATGTTTACTGTATAGTAGTATGGATCTTTAATTATGGTTTCAATTTCTAAAAAAACTACCGCGTTTATAGTTGTACAGTATTATTTGAAAAATCGGTTAATTAATTATTAAATTAATTTATTAATAAGTCATAATAAATTAGTTGATTTTTTATTTTAAATATTACTATAAAATTGCTTTTTTAAAACCAAGATTTTCGATATATTTCGAGTTTAGACTCGTGATAAAATGAGGATTAATGAAATCAAATTCAAATGAGCGCGCGCAAGTATCGATTGTCGAAAAGCACTATCGATACTTACGCGACGACGAATCAGATTGCTGGAAAAGGCGTTAGGTTTTTTCGACTTCGATTTCATCATCTTTTTAGAATAGGAAATAAAAATTTAGTAAAAATTCTCTAGTTCGCCTACTAATGAAAAAGTTATATTTAAATTTTCAAAGCGAATCTCGCATTCTGGCAAACAAGCGATAGCCCTAAAAGCCTTAATAGATAACAGCTGATAGGAGCTCGTGGAATTAATTAAAATCCAGGAACCATTCAGTTGAGAATCAGAAAGTAAATTTCGTTCACAAAAATTGAATCTCAGTATTTCAATTACTTCAACTCACTCTGAGTCAAAAAACAAGAGGAATATTATTTATGATCTTTAAAATTTATCATCTGAAAATATTTAACTTAATCGTGGGTGGGTTATCTGTAAAATTCCTTTCGTTAAAAGTGCTTCTAAGCTCACATCTGCGACGGCAGAAATCATTCATCAAGGCCGAGGATGATGCAAATTTGATACAAAAATATGAGGTTGAATCATTATTAAAATTACACGTGTAGGTTTAATACATTTTTTTATCACTCTCTGGATTACAATTGGAAATTGGATTTTCATGCCAACTGTCGAATAGACCAAGAGATAAGAAAATGACCCTTCAGATCGAAGTGTGATCGTCTCGGTTAATAAACTCATGGGTCGACCATAAACATAACTATCATGTGAAAAAAAAAACGACACTGGATTTCTACCCCGGAAGCACATATCGACATGACATGCATATATAAACGGAGTAAGAAAAGTCGTTTGAAATTTACAATGTAAAATGAGCCAAAAGGGATACTTGGTATAATAAGCGGAAATTTACAAAGCAATTCAAATTTGCCTATGAATTGCCAAACGATTTCAGTTTCTGGTTCTAAATTCTTTCTTTTTTAAATCTTTTTTCGAAGAGTTGACAACTCGACCAAGCGAGTGTACAGTTGTACACACCTATTTCTGACTTCAAGATATTTCAGGATATTTCAATGATTTCAGAAGATTTCGAGAAAATTCCTGTGAATTAAAAAAAAAACTTGTGTTCAAAATTTCTCCAAAATTAAAAAAAAAAATGTTTCTATTTTTATTTTGAGGAATTTTTAAATTTTGGTACTTTATATTTCCGGAAAATTGAAATTTCGGTAATTTCCTACTTACGTTAATAAATATTTTTGGTATATTGAAATTTCGTTAATCAGGGTGTCTACTAAATTAAGCCCACGAAATTCTCGGACGATTCCCGCATATTTCCTACTTATAAATATAAGGTCCCTTTTTATATTATCGATAAATTTAAATTTCGAGAATTTGGAATTTCGTTAATAATTATTTCCAGTATGTAATATTATTTTTATTCGGGAACAATTACGGGAATTGACGTTTCTCGGGAATTTGAATTTTCGGGAATTATTTTTTTTCGGTACTTTTTCATATTCGAGATTTTGGTGTTTCGGCAAAAAGATCCCAGTGGGCACAAATGCCCCAATACGTTTTTAGGACGTCCTAAAAACGTCCTAAGTCAGGCCAAATAACGTTCTAAAAACATACAATGTTCTAAAGTCGTTTTTAGAACATTTTTGGACTTAGAACGTTTTTTTGGACGGTCGAAAAACGCCTTTTAAACTTTACGTCCTAAAAGCGTTTTTAGGACGTTCTAAAAACGTCTTTAAATTTTGTGCCCGCTGGGATGTTGTCCCGTGTTTTGAAATCTTATAAGAAAATTCTTGTACTTCAGAATATTATAGAGTACTTTTGAAATATTATTGGATTACCATAAAGTACTTTGAAGTATCTAAAAAATTAAATTCGAAGTTGAACAAAAACTATTGGAATATTACAGAGTACTTTTGAAATACATATATTGAAATATATTTACTTCCTCGCTAAATTATCTTGAGAAATTCTTTAATTCCCGCAAAGGTGCGAAAAGAAACCGAGCTTTGCAAATTATTGTAGCGATTTTATAAAAATGCAAATTCTATTAGCACACTTACCCAAAGGTCATCATGGGTGATGGATTTGTCGGTATAATAAACGAGCGACTCCGCGGAAATAGGCCTGGGTTCTCTCAATTTGGAGGCCAAAAGAAGGCAGGCTGTTCCTAGTAGCTGCAGCTGTGGTTTTTTGATTTCGCAGACAGATAGAAACCTGTCCAGGTAATTCATCGAAAGTGGGAAAACTTCTTCCTGACATTTGACCTCTTCGCAAACCTGTAAAATTGATAAAAATATAATTTTCCATTGGAAAAAAAAACATTACAAATATTAAAAATTAAAATAATAGTTATTGGAATATTTTTGAAACACATTCATCACGATACCTATTATAATAGGTATTATAATATTTAATAATTAAATATTATATTAAATATTATATTAAATATTATATTTAATTTAATTATTCATATTATAATATTTATTTATTTATTATTATTATAATATTCCTCATCTATTTTTAAAATAAAAATAGATGAGGAATGGGTGAAGAAAAATTGAAATAAACTTAATCTAACAGAACGGACTTACTAGAAAATTGGACTAGAAGGAAAAAAAAATGGCCTTCAATATTCAAGTCAATAAAATTTAAATTAAGAACTTAAGAATGAAAATATTTTGAATATGAATTTCAAAGGAATTTAACAGAATTAAAAAAAATGGAGAATATTTCTAGAGTTCGAGGTAAATAGAGAAGAAATGAAAATTGTTTAGAAAAAATGTGAAAGAATTCAAGGTGAATTTATTAGGAATCTACAAGATTTTGAAAATAATTAAAAATATTTTTAACAAATTTCAAGAATTTCAAGGATTTTCAAAGATTTTAACAAGATTTCAAAACATCTCAAAGAATTTAAAGATTTTTTGAAAGATTTTAAATGAATGAAAAAATTTCAAACCATTAAAAAAAGGATTTTAAAGGAATGTCAAAGATAGAAAATTCTCGAATGAAAATAATAATACCGAAATTTTAAATTCCCAAAATTTGTTATAATTTTATTTTATAATTTTCCGGAAATTATAAATTATGATAACTTTCAATTTCGATTTCTGGGGCGATATTGAAGGGAATAAATTTTCAGGTATAATCAACAGTTAAAATTCAAATGTCGCATTTTCCGTTGGGACAAGATGCAACAGGCCGTGGAAGAGTTCAACAGGTGGTGGAATAGGGCAACGTGTATTTGTCTTGTTCCGACTCGTCAGTTCAGGAGTAAATAATGCACTTAGATAGATACTAATCCGGCTGTAATAATATTTTAATTTCCACGTTGGACATCAGGCTCGGTGACCTGATCACTTCCCCCTTCCAACTCCCCTCTTTGGCACCCTTCGCAGGATAATTATACCTGAAGTGCGTGCTTACCTTGAATAATTAGCAATTCTCGGTTTACGCCCTAAATTACCCTGTCATAATATTCCCGCTGCCATTCAAGTTTCAACATGTTGGATATTAAATTCTTTCGCGTCCCCCTTGTTTCCAAATTAAAAATATTATTAAAAATTTAACAGCTTTTTAAAAGAAAATAAAAAGAGTTAAAAATTGATTTTAAATCAAATAAATAATTTTTTTTAACCTCCAGAAAATTTTCTTGAAATTTTTGAATAATATTGGCAGGAAAATTATATAAATGAAACAAATTGAAAATGGAATATTCCATGACATTTTTTAATTTTTTAAGTTTGGAATACATATTCTGATGTACCATTTAAATTTTTTTTTCCTCTTTTTTTTTGACGAGCAAGAGTCTTGTGCTAGAATCCGTTGGGAATTGGAACCAATAAAGCCAACGTTCCTCGAATCCAGTCACGTAGACGCCAAGGTCATTTTACAAGCACATACCAGAATGTTTTGCATTTTTGACGGTTAGAAATATTACTTTCACAGTTCCACAATTTTTCTATTTTATAGCCTATGAAAGAAAGAGTCAAATAAATTTCGCAACAAACAATTACGAATGAGAAAATTTCAAAAAATTAAACATTTTTGCGAGAAAATAAAAATAAAAAGCGTTTCTATGAACGAAAATAAAATATCCGGAAATTTTTTAATGAAATCCCCCCCCCCCCCCCGAAAAAAAAACTAAATTGAAAAATTCCCGAAATTAAATTTTAATAAAAATAAACTCATGTTATTTTCTTCTCGAATACTTTAGGGAAATTAATCTCGTCCACAAGAAAAAATAATTTGATAAAAATGCGCGGAACATTTCAAAATATTTTTGACTTCGTCTTTGAAGAAACACTTTGATGTTTCTTTTAAATTTATTTATTTTGCGTGAAGTGAATTAATTAGAGTTTGGAAGTTGGAAGAATTTTGAAGTTTAGATTATCGGCTTTAATTTTAGAAAAGTTTCGGCGTTTCAAAAGGAAAAAATAAGAAGACTTCATTCCTAACATTGAAATATTGTCGATGGAGAAGCCAAGCCTGGTTGGAATTGAAGAAAGAAAAACAAAAACTTCTATTTCGACACGTACTCAATCGCCAAAAAAAGTTTACGCAGTGACGTCACCGTCTTTCGTCTTCATGCGGTAATATTTGCGATAAGTCTTACCAAAGAGGAAACAATTTTAGCATACATATTAGTAACGAAAAAAATTCTTCGTTTTTAAATATTTACATTTTTTAAGATTTTTAGTTTAAGACTTTTACTGTTTTATGAATTTTTGTAAAGTAAAATGAACTCACTTTAAAAAATGGTGATTTTGTTTATTTAGAATTATTTAAAATTTTCAAAACAAAATTTTAGACTAATTTTCTGGCTGTTTTAATTAAATGCCTTTGTGAATTTTGAAAATTATTATGTTTTTAAAGCTTTCAACTACAATTTACTATTTCAATCCTTAAATTTTCGAAATTCTCAGCTTTTTAGGTTCTGGATTTTCAAATATTTTGTGAAATTTCTGTTCAGAGAGATTTTAAGATTTTAATAAATAAATTCCTTCAAATTTTCGATACTTTTTAACCCTCAATTTACAATTTTTAATTTTTTAATTTTGAAGTCTTTGAATTACAAAGTTAAATTTGAACTTTAAATTATCGAATGTTGGAAATTTCTAGATATTATTTCGTTACATAATTCTAAAAGCTGCAAATTTGGGACTTATGGATTCAAAGCTAGAAGATTTAATTTTCCACATTCAATTTTTTAATTATTGTAGAAATTTTGCAATTTTCATCGCTTCTGATCGAAAATTTAAAAAAAAAAAGATGATCTCGAACCCTTCAAAAATAATTCAAAATTTGGTCGTTAAAAAAACTTCAACAAAAACTTCCCTATTTCAAAATTCGAAACTTGGTAAATGCAAATTTTTTTAAAAATCTGATTCTTCATTTATTAAACGTTTTTTTCTACAAATAAAAAATCGAGAAAATTAGTTTTGAGAAAATAAGGAAAATAACTTTACAATCAAAGTGATTTAATAGAATTTGAGAAAGTTAAAAATGTTACATCTATAAAAACTTCGTTGACATAAATTTCTGAAAAAAAATACATACCAAAAATTATCAGAAGAAATAAAAAAAACTTTCTTTCATTCACTAAAATTTTAAAATTAACACTTGAAATGTTTGAGAACTCAAAAATTAAAAAATTACTATTTCCTTTTATAAAATTAAATAATTTAAAAGATCATTACTTAAAATTGAAAAAAATGTTTATTGTAATATTTTAAGCAGGGGCGGCGACTATGGAGGGTATACAAGGTACTTTTTGCCCCCCCCCAAATTTGGGGGGGGCCTTGCCCTCCCAATATTTCAGAGAGCAAACTTGATATTTGGAAATTCATTATATTGTCCGATCAGTTGGTACTCTGATATACACCAATTTTTACGACCATCGTTTTGTTTCTTTTAAAATAACTTGGAGATCTGAATTCCGTTTTTTCGGGAATGGGCCGGCCAACTCATTCTCGGAATTATGGGGTTTGATTTTCCAGTCGAATAATTGAAATAATTTAGTTGAGTGTGATTCTTTGGTTTTGCGTCAGAGAGTTGGAAAACTTGCAAAATTTGTGCCCCCCCAATATTTTTTAGAAGTCTCCGCCTCTGATTTTAAGACTGACTATTAAAAAATTTAAAAACCGTTTTAGTCACTTAGTTAAGAAATCCATTTTAAAAATAAAATTTTCCGATTTGAGAAACTCAGAAAGTGAATGACTATTTTCCACCTAAAATTAGTCAGTAAAAAACCAAGAAATTCTCTATTTCCTAGACTGACAAACGCCAGAATAAAAATATTCCAAATAGCTAATAAAACTTTGTATGTACTTTTAATCTGAGACTCTACTTTTACAAGAATCGCCATGTTGGCTTCAACCTCATCAGATTGTGCCTCAAATTCTCTCTTTATCAAAAACTTATCTCCTTTCCCCTAAATTAATATAATTCCTATCTCAAAAAGAATCAAACAAAAATAGCAAGTAGTCCTCCTAAAATCCAGTTTTTCATAGAGATAAATAAATTCCAAGCGTTCACGAATCTGCTTATCCAATCAGGTGATAACAGCCAAGCAAACAAAACAAAGTCTCTCGTCCCTTTAAATTTTAAAATCCAGGAATTCACACTTCGCGGAAATTTCCGTTCTTCGAATTAGAATTCGGTGGTGGGGGAAGTCGAGAATTGTTCACCGCGTGGAGAGGCCAAAAAATCTCAGTAACAGAAGACGACAACGAGACAAATCCTAAAAATGTATCCGTTATTGTTCGGATTGTTTCACTTCTCAATTCTTCCAATTTTTAAAATCCTGAAAGCCAACTAGGACGATCGGCGAAGAGAAAAAAAATTGAGAAAAGGTTCTTTCGCCGGCCGACACGTGGACCGGAAACTTGGGTCTGCTCACCTCGAACATCCACTCGGCGACAACTTTGCGCATGACCGGTGAGATGTCTTTCTGCACGCATTGAAAGTACGAACTCCTCGGTGCAAATTTTTCCTCGGATTTGAGAAGATTTGCAAGCACTCTCTCGTCCTCCAAAAGAGCCGGGTCTGCATAAGCCCTAAGCTCAGTTTCCGTCGACTCGAAACACAGTAGATTCATCTTGTGATAATCGGAGATTGAAAAATAAAAAAAGATAAAAAAAGAGAATAAAAAAATGTAGTAAAACGAGAACTGAAAACACTGTCACGAGTTCCTCGAGATTCGAATCACACGTGGCTCGTTTTTCTTTCTTTTGTTTCTTCTCGCTGAGAAGAGTTCGAGCACGCAACACTGGGCACGGAAACACTTCACAGAATTAATAATAAGAACACCTTGGAATTGTAAATAATAAATACGGGATTACGGGGAGAGAAATAAATAGTTATTGGGGGGGACGGGATCGGCTCTGGGACTCGAGTTTTGGATCCGTTCGAGTGTGTCACGTAAGTTACAATTTTGCTCTGCCGATCCGACACTGGCTGCTTACCAGGTCAGAATGCGAATCGCCAGACGAGAATTGAACTGAGAACTGAGGTTGCAAGTCCCGCGGACCGGCTCTTCCCCCTCCACGCTGGCGCCAGCGGTCACGTGACTGTGCCTACCTATCCCCTCCCTGTGTTCCACTAACACTCACCCATCGTCCCTACTTCCACCACTTTGCGAGAGTTAAATCGTTAAATGTTCAACCGGGTGCCGATCGCGAGTAAGTATGTGCGGGACGAGCCGAAGGACTTTTACTTTCGACGCGTTCCCACGATTTTCGGGTCTACTTTTTTCCGGTGTTTTTTGTCAAGCGAAAGGCAGTATCGAGTCTAGATTTTTTCTTTTTTTTTTTGTCAGCTGGGAGTTCTTTATTTATTGTTAAATATCTGCAGAAAATGTTGCACAGTGTTCAAAATCGGGATTTTAGGGTTCAAAATCGGCTACAGCTTACAATTCTCAACCGATTTGGACGTTTTTTTTTCTAAACTACTCGGGAATAGTTTTACAAGGCCGTCTATAGAATGGATTTTTTAATTGAAGCCTGAATAATTATTTATATAAATAAACAATCAGGAAAAATTACACTTTTTGCGAATGTTATTTTTTTTCTCCGAATATAAGACTGTCATAATGCAACTGGGCCTTGGAATCAATATTGGTACTCATAAGGAACATATGCAATTAATTTCAGTTTGAAGCTAATTGTTATAAACAAATTATATAAACAAATACATGGATGAGATGCTCAATGGCACATACAATTTTTTGTTGGTTGGAAATGCTGAAATATCTCATCAGAATAATGCTCGTAACAAACAATGACAATATATTAACAATTACCATTGTTATAAACAGTGGCGTAACTATGTAGTAGCAAAACCCCGCATTGCGGGGAGGCCTCCTCCTCTGAGGGGCCTCTTAAACTGCTTAGAAAAAATAAATTTCACTCTGTATTTCAATTTTTATTTTTAAAATTTAAATTTATTCAAAACTTGTTTCCTTTTATTTTCAAAGGGGCCTCCTAAAAAATTTTGCGGGGGGGGGCTCCAATTTTTAGTTACGCCACTGGTTATAAACAATTTTAATAAACAATTTGAATTTTTTTTCACTTTGTCATATAAATATGTTGCTTTTCTTATCCAATGGACGTAAAATATGTTTGAAACAGATTATTTAAAATAAAAAATTGTATTAAATAAATATTTCTTATTGTTTATAACAAGAATTATAAACAAATTCCAAAATTAGTCATTTTCACTTACGAAAAATTTTTTTTTCAACTAAAACATCCTCTAGACAACCGAACAGTAATATTTCAATAGCAAATAATTTAAATATGCGAATAGTTTTTATTGTTATAAACATTTTAATGAACAATTTGAATTTTTTAAATTGTTTCATAGAAATATGTTATTTTTCTTATCCAATGGACGTAAAATATGTTTGACATAGATTATTTAAAATAAGCCATTGTATTAACTAAATATTTCTAATTGCTTCTAATTTGTTTATAATTTTTGTTATAAAATAAATAAATAAATAAATCTCTTAAAATCCAAATTAAAATTCGCAAAAATCTCTAAAAATCCCTAAAAACTTTTTAGAATTTCTTAAAACTAAAAATCCCTTAAAATCGACAAAAACCATTAAAATCATAAGGATTTTAATGGTTTTTGTCGATTTTTAAGGGATTCCTGGGAGTTTTAAGAAATCTTAACGAATTTTAAGGGATTTCGAAGGTTTTCGTGAAATTTTTTTGCGCCATTAGTTTATTTTTCTTTTTTCAAGTTCAAGTCATTCAAAAATCACCACTTTTTAAAGATAAGATTCTAAGACTTGGATATTAAAAAATAAAATGTTTAACTCGACAAATGAAAAATGAACATATTTTAGTAAAGGAATTTGAAATATTAATTTATTCTAAAATAATTATATTTAAAATGCTTTCACATAATTACACAAATTTCAATTGAAAAGGCTTTAAAAAAATTTCAAATTATGTACTCAATAATGAAAGATTTACAGTTCAAAATAATGAACTCTTAAAATCTTTCGAAAGTATATATCATTTTTAAAGCTTAATTTTTGAAATCATATAATATTAAAGGTTTCAAATTTCCTATTGCACAATAATCGTT
>CAJFCP010000130.1:269760-288516 GCA_904066005.1 Synergus itoensis | reverse complement strand
TTAAACGCTTTGTGAGTTATTAAAATTGTGCCGTTTTTAAATGGCAAAATGTTCTGCATATTTAGTAGAATTTTCAATAATATTTTACAGATATTTAAAGTTTAACGATTCTCTAAAATTTACAGATTTAATAAATTCTATTATTGCATCTATTCTATAGAATCTTTGCAAGATTAGCAGATTAAACGCTTTGTGAGTTATTAAAATTGTGCCGTTTTTAAATGGCAAAATGTTCTGCATATTTAGTAGAATTTTCAATAATATTTTACAGATATTTAAAGTTTAACGATTCTCTAAAATTTACAGATTTAATAAATTCTATTATTGCATCTATTCTATAGAATCTTTGCAAGATTAGCAGATTGTTTCTCCCTGAAGTTTTTTCATTGAATGTGGTTCGAAATCCACAAGACAAGGAATGTCCTTCATGCACGAAACTCGTTAACCTGGGCTCACCTGATTCTCTAGGTTTTATCAAACTTACTTGCATGGTTGCCACATCGTTGCAAATTTCGCAACAGTTCTTGATAAAATCGATATCATTATACATCTGAAAATTAGTTTTTATTAATTTAAACACAGTGGGAGAATTAAATACGTATTTCTTCGGTAGTATATAATTTTAAATTATCCTAGTCTGAATAGTTTTTTAATCAAACATTTTTTGATATATCAAATTCTATAAAATTGTAACTCTAAAAATGTAAACTACATAATCCGAAAATATTGTCTTGAACCAAAAACCCTTTATAACCCGAAACCCCAGATATCTAACATATTCCAACCCGGTCCAAAAACCCAATATGACTATAAAACCCAAAAACTCGTCCCAACCCAAATACTCAATCTTGACCGAAAATCCATGGATTTTCGATTTTTCGATTTTTAGTCATATTGCAATATGACTAAAAAACCCGATTTAACCCGAAAACTCGACCTGCCCAATAAAAGCAACCCTAGTAAAAATTGGTCCTAGTTTTAGGCAAGTTTCTAGTCAATTTTTCCTTACGTCTGGTTAGCACCCAACTAGGAAACTTGTCAGTTACTAGTGAGAAATGTAACGTTGCTTCGAGTGAGGAACTGACTAGGTAATCTAGAAGGAATCTGGTTAGTTTCTTACGAGGTACCTACGTAGATTTAATAAAATTATTTCCATTTTTGAAATGAAATATAAACTCTTTTATTTGCAAAAATATAAAATAAATTATATATTTTCCACTCCTCGTTCATTCCTTGGCCGCTTTAAAAATAAAAACTAACGTGTCATCTATGATTAAAGACGATTTAAAAAAAAAATTAATTTTTTAACTTTAATTAATGAATTAACAATTAAAATCTTGTATTCTTTGTACATTATTAAATTATTTTTGTTCATCCCGTGTGGAAAAGCCGGTTGGGGCCTAAATGGGCCCCAGTTGATTTGCCCAACTCCCAATTAGGTTCCCCGATCACCAGCGGCGGATTTAAGTTTAGTGGGGCCCTGGGCATTAATAGTGTGGGGGCCCCCTTGTAAGGGATTTAAAATATTACAAATTACATAATATTTATTGCATATTTTTTTTTATATTTGAGTGAAAAAAGAATGAAAAAAGAGGATATTTATTTTGTGGGGGCCGGGGGCCCCTAGCTTGTGGGGGCCCCTGGGCACATGCCCCATGTGCCCTTATGTAAATCCGCCACTGCCGATCACACCCCAACAAATACCCAACTACTACTTGGGTTCTAGTCGGGGTTGTATTGTTGTAACGCTGAGTAGTGCTTATGCGCAAAATGGGGTTACCCACTTAATGCCCAATGAATTTAAATAAGATAAATTATTAAAATTTCATCACAATTGATCACGAGACACATTCAAAATCACAACTAAAATACTATTTTAATAATAAAACTATTATATTTCAAGATTTTTTTACAAATAGGGTTGCCCAGTTGGGCCCAGATGGCGCCCAAATAATAATTGGGCTTAATTGGGAAGATTTCCACACGGGATGTTGTTTCTCTTTACAAGCATTTGCATTAAATTATTAGTTTAATAATCATTTAATAAATTATTATTTATAAAATACTTTTTTTTTTCCAAGCGAGGAAAATCTGTCAGAAATCACTAGAGTGGTCTTTCAAGTTAAAACTGAGCAGGAAATCCTAGTTAGTTTGTATCGAGATACAGGCAAGGAAAAACTATTCTCGTAATGAGAGAGGAAATTTCATTGATTACTAGTCAAGGATTTCCTCATTCAAATCTGTTCAGGAAATTCTAGTTAGGTTCTAACTAGGCACTAGCTAGTTTCTCTATTCTAGTTTTTCCCCATTTCAGCCCTACGAGTTACTTGAGAGTGTTAAGGAAAAACTAGACCAATTTCTACTAGGGGACCTAATCACACAACGACCCGATTTGGTCCGAAATTCAGTATGACTAGAAAACCTGGTTTAACCCCAATCTCGATCCAAATTCCAAATTAATTTTCCAAACCCTAATTAATTACTTATTATTACTATAATCGTTTCGAAACATCGGGTACATCATTCTCGCTAATAAGAAGCTCCGTAAGCTCAAAACGAATTCCATTCCAATTAGAAGAATAAATCGTACTTCGTCTCTCTCTCGTTTGCAAAACTCGTTCGCAAATCAATATAAATATATATATATATATGTGAAATGTGTATCGCCAGATATATAGAAGTCTTAGAACAAGTTCGCGGTTCAACGACAGCGATAAGAATGCGTATGTGCGCTGTGTGACAAAAAGACTAAATTGAGATCCTGGCTTCGACGGCCGTGAAAAGTTGCCGTGTCGACGGCAACGAGACTCCACAATTAAATTCACGTGGCAAGCCTGAAGCCCTCATTTACAGGCAATATTAACTTATATTCGTATTAACTTTAATGAAAGCAGCTCAACTGAAGTATATAAATGTATGCGAGATATTTCTGACGTGAGCAGTGCTCTCAGATCCAGCTAGAAATTTACCCCCTCCACATTTACTATTTCATCGAAAAAAATACTTTATTTAATATAATGTGGAAAAATTCTCTTATATAATTGAAGAAAATATTTTAAAAGAGT
This sequence comes from Synergus itoensis, assembly GCA_904066005.1. NCBI lineage: Eukaryota > Metazoa > Arthropoda > Insecta > Hymenoptera > Cynipidae > Synergus > Synergus itoensis. The sequence continues at coordinate 285,451 of CAJFCP010000130.1, read as the reverse complement.
AATAATTTCAAATTAATAATTCTGAACTAATCACTAGTTTTCTCACTAGCGAGACTCTTTTCACCGTCCCTAAAATATCCTCTACCTTTGACCATATAAAATAATCTTGACCAGGCCTTTGACCATATCTTAAATCACATCCAACTTCCATCACCGCAGCTCTTAACCACTTCTTTTACCTGAAAAAGTTCTCTAGTCTCTTAGTTCTCTTGACCACGATTTACATAGTCCACATTTTTTTTGGTCATACCTATAACCACGTCATTTACCTCAGACACGTGACTATTGACCTACCGGTCTTATCTTTGACCTTTAATTGTTGGACTCTGACCTATTAGATTTGACCTATGACCTATATTAGATTTGATATATGACCTATTAGGTTTGACCTATGACCTATTATATTTGACCTACCTGTGACCTCTGACCTCTGATATATAACTGTGATTTGTAAATCTATGACCTCTGACGTATAGCCTTTGGCCTTGGATCTTTAGCTGATAACCAATATCCTATAACCTTTGATCTTTAACCTCTATCCTACGACCTATATTATATGACATTTGACTTATATCCTATGACTTTAATTAACCACTTAACCACTTCCTTTACCTCAGAAAGTTCCATTTATTCACACCTGTGACCTATATCTACTTGATAAAAACCTGCGACCTCTGTTATATAATATTTGGCCTATGGCTTATCCCTAGTAGAAATTGGTCCTAGTTTTAGGCAAGTTTCTAGTCAGTTTCTCCCTACGTCTGGTTAGCACCCAACTAGGAAACTTGTCAGTTACTAGTGAGGAATGTAACGCTGCTTCGAGTGGGGAACTAACTAGGAAATCTAGAAGGAATCTGGTTAGCTTGTTACGAGGTACTTACGTAGATTTAATAAAATTATTTCCATTTTTGAAATGAAATATAAACTCTTTTATTTGCAAAAATATAAAATAAATTATATATTTGCCACTCCTCGTTCATTCCTTGGCCGCATGTTGTTTCTCTTTACAAGTATTTGCACTAAATTATTAGTTTAATAATCATTTAATAAATTATCACTTATAAAATACTTTTTATTAATTATTATTTAATAATTATACATTTTTTCATTTATTTCTTTGTATTCAATTTTTATTATATAATACAAACAAATATAAATATTTATATCCAAACTCAAATATGAAATGTAGAAATCAGTAGAGGGGTCTTTCGAGTTAAAACTGAGCAGGAAATCCTAGTTAGTTTGTATCGAGATACAGGCAAGGAAAAACTATTCTCGTATTAAATGAGGAAATTTCATTGATTACTAGTCAAGGATTGCCTCATTCAAATCTGTTCAGGAAATTGTTTGAATCAAACAAACGTATCATTGATATAGGGTCAATCAAAAAATATCTTTGAATTAAACAAAATTTGTTTGAATTAACAAAAATTTGTTTGATTCAAAGAAACTTTTTTTTAATATGATGAAATCAATTTTTTTGAGTTGAAGACAATTTATTTGAATCAAACAAATTTTGTTTAATTCAAAGATATTTTTTGATTGACCCTATATCAATGATACGTTTGTTTGATTCAAACAAACTTTTTTCTGAGTGTAGGGATGATCTTTAATCCATGACCCATAATCTATGACCTATTATTTTTAATAACCTATTATATATTTTGTTAAACCTATATGACCTATGACCTGTGTGAGTATGCAATATAATATATGGGCCATTCCATCCAAATATTACAATCGAACATTTTTTTCACGCGAAAAATTTTTTTTATGTTCTTTGATCGAAAATATTGAACAAAAGTATTTTTTTATATCGACATGATATGCAAACTTTTCAAGTTACAAGTGTTTGAACATCTGGAGTGGAAAAAATTGAAGATTTTTTAAATTCTTCCAGTTCATAAACCATTTCATATAAAACAATGAAATTTTCAGGTAAATTCAACGATTACCTACACTTTGCATATAGCGATGAATGAAAAAATTATTTGTTTTTTTAATCACATTCCAAAATTAGTCACTGACTCAGAAAACAATTATTTTTTCATCTGAAACACTTCCAGACAAGTGAACAGTAATATTTCAATAAAAATGTAATGACAAATAATTCTTGTTATTACAATAAGAAATATTCAATGATTATAATTGTTTATTTTAAATAATCTGTTTCAAGCATATTTTAAATGCATTGGATGAGAAAAACAACATTTTTCTATGAAAACATGAAAAAGAAATTTCTAACTGTTTATTTAAATGTTTATAACAATATTCATTGTTAAATTATAGTCATTATTTGTACGAGTATTGGAAATCGTACACCGAGAAAAATTTTTTCTTCGTTTAAGAGGATTCTTCTTATTCTGATGCAATTTTTCTTCTACAATATGGTATATAAAGTTTTCTTCTTAATTTTAGAGGATTATTCTCTTCTAGAAAGGATTCCTCTCAAATAAAGAGGAATCCTCTTAAATAGAGGAAAATAATCTAATTCATAGAGGAATATGCTCATTTTTGAGAGGATTCCTTAAAAGGAATTTTCCTCTTAAATGAAGAAAATATTTTTCTCGGTGTAGAGGGAAATGGCAAAGGGAAATGGCAAAGAGAAATGGTAAAAGGAATAGTGAAGGAAACTAGTAAAGAGAAATGGTATTGAAAAATGGTAAATGAAATGGTAAAGGGAAATGGTAAATGGAAATGCTGAAGATAAGTGATTAAATGAAGTGGTAAATTTAAATGGTAATGCAGAATGGTAAGGTGAAATCATTGTAAAGGGAAATCATGGGAAAAAGGGAAATTTATAAAAATAGTTGTATCTCTGATTTTATCAAAAACCATCATTCGCAGAAAAAATTTTTTCAATTGTATTTTTTGTATTTCAATGAGATCTACATCTTTTGTTTGAAACATTTTTTTTAATTTTGCATTTTAGATGAGATAAACGCAAAAAATCATGGTTTTTATGGTTTTTTCATGATTTCACCATGAAAATAAAATTTGCGCCAATTTTCACTATAATATTCGTAATCAGCGCGTCAAAATACATAGTAAGTATACGGAGCCTAAAGAAAATCGGAGGTTTTGCGTTTTTGGAAGTGCACCCTTTAAAACAATTGCATAGGTATTTATTATCATGTATTAAAGAAAACGAATAATTTTTTCAATTATCACTATATGCCGTGTAGATAATCCTTGAATTTATCTGAAAATTTCATTGTTTTATAAGAAATGGTTTACAAATTGGAAGATATTTTTAAAAATCCTCAATTTTTTCCACTCTAGATAATTTTTTCTACAGTTAACATTTGTAACTTGAAAAGTTTGCATATCATATCGAAATACATAAAAAATACATGTCCAATAGTTTCGATCAAAGAACACAAAAAAAATATTTCGCGTGAAAAATATTTTCGATTGTAATTTTTGGATGGAGTGGCTCATATGTATGTATTTGTAAATACAATTTGATTTAAAGAGACAGTATATGACCAAAACAAACAAAAATTTGTAGTACTCGTCTTCCGTACTGCATTCCGCCGCATTCCGCAGGCATGCATGGATCAGCGGATAAGTTACACCTTTCTCAAGGGTATTGTGACACATTTCTCGCAAGTGAGTTATCATACACCTTCTTGAAATAGTGCAATTCTATCACTTTTTTCGCATTGAGTACAAAATTGTAATTTTCATTTAAAATCATTGCAGGTGAGGTAACTCTTTCATTGCGAAACTTAAAGACAATGCTTCCACTGAGTTTCAACTTTCAATAACTGCATAATTAGATCGCATGATGTGGACGATAAACTCAGGACAGTATTTATATATTTCTAAACCCGTTAATCAAAATTTTTAAAATTTCAGTATTGGACTCTAAAGTGGCTATAAATACTGCTATTTATACTAAAAAATACTGTATTGTACTATAAATACTACAAATCCTGTATTATACATACTGTAAAAGACTCATTGTATTTTATCTTACTGTAAGTACTGTAGACACTGTATTTAACTAAAAAAAAACCTGATTTTACTATAAGAACTGAAAATACAGTACTTAATTGTAAATATGTACTGTAAAACCTGTATTTTAATTTGTACTGTATATTATACAGTAAATACTGTATAATACTATATATATATAATATATATATATATAATATATATTATATATATGTATATTTTATTGTAATATACGTACAAATATGGCGTATAGCTCTCTATATTACTGTAAGTATGTACTGTAAATAGTGCACTGTACTGTAAATACTATATATTTCACTCTAAATGCTGTAAACACTACAAACTCTGTATTATACTGTATATAACTTATAATATTATAAGTACTGTAATTACTGTAAATTATGCATTATATCGTAAGTCCTGGAAATACTGTACTTGACTGTAAATGCTGTAAATACTGAAAACCTCGTGTGGAAATTGCCTAGCTTAGCCATTTTTAAATGTTGGCCCTCTAGAAGCTCCACGAAGGCGCGCCTCTATAGTATGCCCCTCTGGGCCTTTGCTAGGGCCTCTAGAAGACCCTCGCTGGTGCCTACAATGATTGCCCCTCTTGTTGTTTTTAAAAATTTTCTAAGTCCACACTGGTACTTTTTTATCGTGAAATCTTTTATGGTTTTTGGGGATGTTGAACAAAAATAACATTTTCCATTGTTAAGTTAAACTCTAAGTAAAAAAATTAGGTTGAAAACGACAAAGGTTTAAAAAATAAAAATAGGTTTTAAAATATATTTTCGAAAAATGTTTTTAATTTAAACTTGTTGATCACTGTGTCCTAGCTGCGACACATTTTCCTTGGTTTTTGAACACGTTAAAACCTCATGAAAACGTTAATAGGCCAGTTAACGTGTTAGCTGATTCAAATACCGATCATCGATCTAAATAATTGTATTTTTACTATCAGCTGTGCGTTTAGGTGCGCGCATGCGTAACCAGTGATAACGGGGTAACTTAACCTATAAATTGACACAGATCATTGAAAGAACTGCAGAGATGAAAATATGGAAATTATTTTGACTTTTCGCGAGTGTTTTTAAGGTTTTTAATAAAAATAAAAGATGGAAAAGAAGAATTTGAATAAAATTATATGCGAAAAATATCGATCAGGCCGAAAAGGCTTAAAAGAATTAAACTCCACGGATGATGATTGGAAAAGTAAGTTTTAAATCTTATTTCCAAATTATAAGTTACTATAGATGATAATTTGATATTCACACATTTTTACTTTAGAATTCATGTTTTCGTTTAATACTTGATTCGTTTTATTTCGTTTTGTGTTCGAATTGAATTGAAAACAATTTATTAATGCCAACAATGAGTTTATGCAGTGTTCATTATAGTTCGACTATAATTTAAAAAAATTAAGTTTCTTTGAATATAATAACTGTTTTTCATTAATCATAAAACAACTGTTCCTTCAAAAAAATTTTAAAAATATCCTATCAGGGCAACAGAAGGGTAAACTTTTGTAGGGCCTTTGTGGGGCTTACGGGGGTCATATATGGACCCTACAGAGGGCCACTTTATTGGCCCTTCGTAGGCAGCCTACATTGGGCCTTCGTAGGCGAGCATGTCAAAACTATGTTGGCCCTTCATAGTTTGCCATCGTGGGGTCAACATAATAAGGGGGCAAACTACGTGGGACCCCGCGGGGACCAACTCAAAATTTCCACACGGGAGCGATGTATTTGGGACGATATAAGGAGAAATTTTGAGCATTTCTACTTCAAATCGTCCCAAATGCATAACTATATACGTTTATAATTAAAAATATATATAGCGGGGACCTGATTAGTGCCACAACGGGGCCTTTCTTTAATAGGGTTGAGGAAGGGCGATTCCCACTAGGCCCCTACTAGAACTAGTAGTCGGGGCCTAACTGACAAAAGCTTTATGATCTTTTTGGGGCCCCGACTAGTTTTACCCATCAGGGCCCGACTAAAAAAAGAGTAAACTAATGAGGCCCCCACTAAACCCCTTATCGAAATTTCTACACGGGATATAATTTTCCCAATCTCTTAAGCTCAAGCCCCTTTGAAGTTTAATGAAGTCGTCCCTGAAATCGGGTAATTTAAATATCCAAAGTATACTGAGAGTTACTCGCTCGTGTATTTAATTTCACGAAAGAATGAACGTTCTGGCTTTTGCGCTTACCCACTATACGATACACCTAGTAGTTGCTTCTTCGCTCAAGGAAATTCCTTCGTTCTGCTCTATGAACTTATTATACGCCGTGCGTGAACCCACGTCATATTCTTTCAAACAAAGTTACCAAGTCAAATTTACATTTTTTTTATATTATATTTTTTATTATTTTTTTTATATTTTATTATATTTTTATTATCTCGAGTGGAAATTCGAACGTATTGATTCTAAATTATATTCACACTGTCCCGGATAGCCCCGCGTCCCGAATAGCCCCAATCTCTCCTTATAAAAAAGTGGCCTGAGTTGCCCTGGTCTCTCCTACCTAATTCGAATATTTATCGAGTAAAATGAGAAAAGTGAAAATTTCTTTTATTTTTAATTGTTATTTCCACGTACGTTTCGTACAGTTTAATAATTGCAAAAATAGTTTACCTAAGAACACCAAATATCAGTTTCTGTTAGTTCTGGAATGCGTTCACCTCTACATAGTTACTTACGGCATTTGCAAAAAGGAAGCGAAACTTGTCCTGTCGAACGAGTTCGGTTTATCTTCAGCGATCGTTCGCATTAGGCATTTTATTTCAAGATTCAATTCTGGCCGCAGAATAAAACCAAGGTCATTATTCCGACTCGCATTACTTTTCAGGTACTAATTTTAGTGAATTGAATGAACGTCTCTGGAGTAGAAAGATTGTTCCGGCATCATAATGACAAATATTCTTATTAAGTCTCAATTTTCATAATCTCTGTTTCGTCTATAAGGCGGAAATATAAGGCTAAAAGAAAATTGCAGAATACAACAATGATTAGGATCTCGTCAAAAACTTTCAGGAATCTAATTAAATTTCTTTCAATCCAGGAAACGTAAAATGTTCGTAAACTTGGATAGTAGAGTTAAATCACGCCTATGTTGAAAATCGTCTCGATAAATTTGCCTTCTTATCCACAGCATGAAGAAATAACCAGTTATTAGTTATATTCACCGAGGAGCGATAATTGCTGGAGATAAGAGAAGTTAAAGAATTGCAATTTCAGCAGATTCCACTGCTCTGTAGGGCAGCAGTTTCGACCAAATTTTTGAAGCATATATAAACGTTAAGGCAACGAGTTCCCAGAATAAAAACGAACCAGTGACTTTCACGGATCGTCACCAAGGCTATAAATAGAGCTGATTAGCGATGAGTGGGTACTTTGATAACGAGTCCCTGTGCAAAAGACTGGCGAGCCAGAGAGACTTCTGGATTGGTTGTTGCATAATCATACAATGTGTGAGCCTAATGAGAAGGTTAAGTCAACGGGTCAAAGGATAGTTTGGCAACCAACGACGATACGCCCACACGTCGCTTTCTTTCACGTTATTTAATTTGTAAATTGAGTAGTATAAACAACTAATATACGGCTCTAGATAGTAGAATATTTCACTGCGCAGTATTTAGTGCCCTATAAATCTACTGCGCAGCTGTAGAATATCATACAAATCTTCTGCGCATTTAAAATTGCTTTAAAACTCTACTGCGCAACTGTAAGTCTCTCAGAATGCAACTGCGCATCCGTAGAGCTAATAAAACGTTACTGCGCAGTCTAGCTATTGGTAAAAACTTACTGCGCATGAGCAAGTCTCTTTGTAAATCATTCCATAGGCGTTGACTCAATTGATTGTTTAGACATAGAGTATATAAGTGAATTGACGGTAAACAACTCTCGATATCGAATCTGAAATTCAATAGGGAAGGCTTCGTTGAATATTACTGTACACTCGACTCTCCCAATATTAATGACCCCAATATTAACAAGTTCCCAATATTAACCGCATTCCGTTCTCAATATTAACCAGCATAGACCTAAAATCTCACTTGAAACCACTGCGCATGCGTTACACTCGGGCATCTGATTGGTTGCTATTGACGCGCAGTTTAAAATGCTAAAAAATATTATTTTATGTGCAATACGCATGCGCAATCGATGTGACGCATGCGCAATTCATGTGGCGTATGCGCAATTCATGTGACGCATGCGCAATTGATGACATTTGAGAAAAAGAATTTGGTTAATATTGGGAACGTCTCCGGCTTGGATTTCGTTAATGTTGGGAGAGTCGAGTGTATAGAAAACTAGTACCACTGCCGGCCGCTACGCGACCGTCATCGCAGTATGTGTCTTTCTATGTTCTTTTCTATATTCAATGCCAATGCTTTCTTAATTCGATACTTCTCGAGTTTCATTCGAGACTTCTCGATATTCGACTTTGTTCAGGTCATGATTTCATGCCATAATTTTTTACTAAAGGACTAAAGGATATCAGTTTGGTGAACTCCTTAGCGAAATATTCGGATTGAAATTCATTCCGAATCAATCCGAATCATTCCTGAGTTTGTATCCGAGCCAAACAGTTTCATTCCGATCTAATCCGAAGGAAGTTTTAAATCCAAATTAATCCGAAACTCATTCAGAAGTAATCCGAAACTTTAATCCGAATGAATCCGCTAATCCGAATAAATCCAGTCAATCCGAATGAATCCGAACTTTCAGTCCGAACGAATCTGGTCAATCAGGACTTTCAATCCGAATGAATACGAATTAATCCGGTCTATCCAAATCAATCCGAATGATTCCGAAAAATTCAGATAAACTCGGATTCATTCGGATTGACCGGATTTTTTCGGATTAATTCTGATTAATTCGGATTGGTGGAATCATTCGGATAAAAGGTTCGGATTGATTTTGAATGGGCTTCGGATTAATTCGGATTGAAAACTTCCTTCGGATTAGATCGGAATGGAACTGTTTGGTTCGGATACAAATTCCGGAATGAATCGGAAAATTTCGGATTGATTCGGAATGAATTTTAATCCGACGCTTTCGCTAGGGCTTTATTCAATTAAATTCCTTTCTCAGAGCTCTATTTAATTCAGCAGTGAGCACTCTATTGAGTCGAAGATTCGATCGTCTTAATTCCGGAATTTTTTCCTTTAGAGGATCAGAATTTTCGGAGAATCTTCCCTTTCTGTCCCACCCAAAAGGGGACATTCCCATGCACTGACATTACAAATTCCGTGCAAGTTGGATGCAGTAGAGTGTAGACGGAAAAACTTTCGGCCGCCTCTATAATTCCAGTTTGAACCACCACGTCTCATACCCAGCAACCCGTCCAATTCCAGGCACTCCCCAACAAGACCCCGTTCCATTCCTGCGGCCAATAATCCCACCCCACCCTATCGTGGCGGGCGACTTACAGGTGATTTCCCGCGCATGCGTTGTGCCCTGATGGTCTCCCGCGTTCCTCTCAGTGCATTCGTCAGTCAACCTGTGAACCACTAATTATTCGCCCAAAACTTACCGGACTAAACGAGCATACTTCGGTGGACCCCCTTAAGGTTTTCAATAAACACAAATTTAAGAGCGCCGCGTGCGAAAATTGGGGTGCTAATTTAAGAACATAAGAAGGTAATTGGTTGAGGCAAATTAGACCTCAAGGTTTGGCGCCCAAGCCCCCGTGACGAAAATGGCGGTTTAGATTTTAAGGTTCTTAAGGTCGCACCTACTATCGATAATGACATAATTACTATCAAAAAGGTCACACCTACCACATTGTATGTCACACTTATACCAATAAAGTTTCATATAATACCATTAAAATCACATCTAATACGTTAGTATTAAGTATGGTCACACCTAATACCAGTAGGGTCATACCTACCACCAGTAGGATCATACAAAAAGCAATACCGTTACATCTACTACCGATAATGGTATATCTTATATCAAAAAAATTGTACCTAGAATCCAGAATGTCACACCTACTACTAATGATACATCTACTATCGAAAAGGTCACACCTATCACCAAAAGATCACCAGCAATGATGTTACACCTGCTTTCCATACAATAGGATAAATTAAAATAAAATTTAATGCTATCAGGGGACAACCAGAAACTAATAAAGGTTACATAAATTATCAATAGGGTCACATGCGATTCCTTTAAGATCACACCTAATATCAACATGGTCACACCGAATGCCAATAGGATCATACAAAAACTAATACCGTCACATCTACTACCGATAGTGACATATCTTCTATCAAAAAGGTCATACAGAGAATCAATTTAAACCCACTACTAACAGTGTTACATCAAATACTAACAAGGACACATTTACTACCAATAGGGTCGCGCATAATACCAATACGGTCATTCATAATATCAATAGTGTCACACCTATTACTAATAGGGTCACACCTAATATCAATAAGGTCAAACCTAATACCAGTAGGGTCATGTCAAAAATCAATAAGGTGATACATTCTACTAATTTATGGTATATCTATTATTAAAAAGTCATACCGAGAATCATGGAGGTCACACCTACTGCTAACGACACACCTACTATCAAAAGTTCATACTGGCTATCAATGAAATTACACCTACTATCAACAGTGTCACATCAAATACTAACAAAGACACAGCTACTACCAATAGGGTCGCGCCTAATTCCAATACAGTCAACACATAGTAACAATAGTGTCACATCTAATACCAATAAGGTTAAATTTAATACCATCAGGTCAAACCTATTACTAACAGGGTCACACCTATTACTAATAGGGTCACACTTAATATCAACGGAGTACAACTTAATGCCAGCAGGGTCATGCCAAAAATTAATAAGGTCACACCTTCTACTAATAATGGTATATCAATTATTAAAAAGCCATACAGAGAATCATGGAGGTCACACCTACTGCTAACGACACACCTACTACAAAGGTTCATACTGACTATCAATGAAATTACACCTACTACCAACAGTGTCACACCAAATACTAACAAAGACACACCTACTACCAATAGGGTCGCGCCTAATCCCAATACAGTCACACATAGTATCAATAGTGTAGTAGGGTCATGCCAAAAATCAATGAGGTCACACCTTCTACTAATAATGGTATATCTATTACCAAAAAAACCATACCGAGAATCATGGAGGTCACACCTACTGCTAACGACACACCTACTATCCTATTCTAAAAAGGACATGCATTTCGGCTAACTTCATGCGTCACCATGCAGCTAACTTCGTGCGTAGTGCGCTAACCTTATTGGTCAATTCATATGGCGCGCGAATTTAAATTGTCATTTCAGTTTCTATAGACGAAACACGCGCGCTCAAGCGCGCGCCTAATCTCGTAGTACTAAAAATGTCGCGCTAGCATGAATAAGAAGTGACAACGCAAAAAGGTATCAGTGTTAAAAATATACAGCTATTCAGGAAATTTAAGGAAAACGGAGGGAATTTTCTTTATTGCAATTCTTCAAAGTCTTGTCATTGTATTTATCAGTATTTATTCGAATAATTTCGGCTGAAATTGATCTGTAAAGAAACTGGACATCGAAAGTCTTTTTGTTTCACTTTCTTCAGGTTCGTGTTTGCAAATTATAGCAAAAAAACGCCTCAGTTTGAATTTTCTGCTGAAGCTTATTGTTACTGCCATCAAAAAAATTTTTCTTGTTCACATATGTAGGAATACAAGTTGCAGGAACGTTGAGAGTACGGTTCCCATTCTTCAGATATAAACAACCAGAATCATGCTCTCATGGCCAAATAGAGAGAGAATCGCCCTTCGAGAAGTGAACTACATGCTTTTGTTTTTATCAACTTGTTTCGTCGAACTTGTCCCACAGGTCAAATACGTGCCGCGAGGATTCGTAATAACGGTTTTCAAATGTAAATAAAGGAGAATTAAAAATATAGGATTAAATGGTGCAGACTAAATAGACGATCTTCAAGGAAAAAAAAAAAAAAAATTTATAAAGCAGGTTTCAAAGTTTATTGGTCGAAGTGGCAAAGATTAAAGGTCAAGAGCTAAAGGTCAAATGTTATCGGTCAAAGGTCGAAGTTAAAAGGTCATAATTCTAAATTAAAGGTCAAAGTTCATAAATAAAAGGTCCATAACACACAAGGTCATGGGATAAAGATCAAATGTCAAATATAAGATCAATTATTCAAAGGTCAAAGGTCAAGTGTCAAAGGCTATTGGGCTAAGATCAAAGTTAAGAGGTCATAGAGCTCTAGTTTGTAGGTCATAGGTCATAGGTCAAAGGTCAAACAGACAGACATATTCTTAAAAACATGTTTTTTGGGTTCAGGAGTTTCCAAAGCGTGGACATTTGACAAAAAAAGGAGGGGGGGGGGGGTTAAAATTTTACATAAATCTAATACTTTCTCTGATGAGAATAAAAATATTTTTTTTAAACCTGGATTTTGCAAGGATTTTGTCACCATTACAAAGCTATCTCTATGAAGAAGAAAAAAGAGGAAATTACAAACGCAATTAAATTAATATTAAAAAGAGAAATGGTGAAAAAAGTATCGTTCTTGGTACGGACCACTTTTTTTCTGTGTGCTTGTGCTATTTGTGGGCATTGAATTGTTTGAAATTATTTTTTGGTCTTACGCTTTCGACCCTTTATTTTACTGATTTTATTTTTGGGCCTCTTGATATTGCACCTTATATTTTTGGCACTTCTTTTGAGACTTACGGTTTGGGACGTTTTTGGCCATATTTCTTTACGCCTTACACTTTTTAAGATTTATTTTATTTCTTGTACTTTATAACATATTTTTTGGTCTCTTATAGTTTTGTCTTATATTTTTGGGACTTGTTTTTGGACTTTTTTTGAGGATTTCTTTTTACCTTATATTTATGAATTCGTAAAATGCGCATTTGAAACTGATCCGCAATCGATCGGTTATTGGCCTCCGTCAGAAAAAGAAAATTTGCCCGAACGGAAGAACAATAATTAAGAAGAAAGAAGAAAGGCGGCACGTGGATATCCAAACGGACCGAACCAATTCGCAGCAACATTCCGATCTCAGACCAAACGTAGTCTGGCCATAACTGTGTCTATTTCTTCTTTCATCTCAAAGATTGAGAGTCATCGGTTCAGAAAATCGTTTACGAGTCGTTATCCAATACTGAGAACGTATGAATGTTTTTAACATGAAGTCTCGTTTTTTTCACTCAAAGACACGTTGAACTGACAATGTGGTGAAGTTAATCTTGGGTGGGCTCAAATAAGGTCCATAAATATTTTGAATTTTAAGATCCTGATGGACAAGTCTCCTAATATTAGTGTATATAACCCTAGTAGAAATTGGTCCTAGGTCTAGACAAGTTTCTAGTCAGTTTTTCCTTACGTCTGGTTAGCACCCAACTAGGAAACTTGTCAGTTACTAGTGAGGAATGTTACGCTGCTTCGAGTGAGGAACTGACTAGGAAATCTAGAAGGAATCTGGTTAGTTTCTTACGAGGTACTTACGTAGATTTAATAAAATTATTTCCATTTTATAAATGAAATATAAACTCTTTTATTTGCAAAAGTATAAAATAAATTATATATTTTCCACTCCTCGTTCATTCCTTGTCCGCATATTGTTTCTCTTTACAAGTATTTGCATTAAATTATTAGTTTAATAATCATTTAATAAATTATCATTTATAAAATACTTTTTATTATTTATTATTAAATAATTATATATTTTTTCATTTATTTCTTTGTATTCAATTTTTATTGTATAATACAAACAAATATAAATATTTATATCCAAACTCAAATATGAAATGTAGAAATCAGTAGAGGGGTATTTCAAGTTAAAACTGAGCAGGAAATCCTAGTTAGTTTGTATCGAGATACAGGCAAGGAAAAACTATTCTCGTATTAAATGAGGAAATTTCATTGATTACTAGTCAAGGATTTCCTCATTCAAATCTGTTCAGGAAATTCTAGTTAGGTTCTAACTAGGCACTACCTAGTTTCTCTAGTCTAGTTTTTCCTCATTTCATCCCTACGAGTTACTTGAGAGTGTTAAGGAAAAACTAGACCAATTTCTACTAGGGAAAAATATAAGATCCAAAAATAAGTCAAAACAATACAAGACCCAAACTGAAGGTAAAAAAAAACGACTAATCTTTTTGGGCTTATTTATTGATTTATATTTTGGGACTTTTTTTGGCTTATAGCTTAGAGCCCTATATTTTGAGGACCTATTATTGGGTCTTATGCTTTGGGACTTATTTTTTGGTATAGTATTTTTATGACTTATTTTTTAATCTTATGGTTGCATGTGACATATTTATTATGAGACAAGTTGACACTGTCTGATTAGGGAATAGATCGAAACCTTTGGGCCCCAGACTTGGGCCCGAGGGTTTCGAATTTCGAATTATTCCCTAGTTTTTTTTTTTTTTGGTTTTTTTGGCATATCCATAACTATATAGCAGTATAGCACCTTAACACGGTCGTGTAATTCACTTGGAAGGTTTAGTGTCTGAAAATACGCCCCTTTACCGCCTAGCAGCGTCAACAATTACTGCTCAAAAGCCTCCTCCTTATTTTATTCTTTCCTCGCCGCATGTTGATCTTCATGCCTAAACTCGTACATACCGCCAGCTTTCGACCAGACAACGTTGTAATTATGATAATAATTGAGTACCAGCATTTTTACGGCTGTCGCCTACTTAGAATATCGACTTGTGAGGTGGTACATTTCACTGTCGAAAATATGAAGGCCCCTGCTAACTTTGTTAAAATAATTTAGGCTGAAGAAAAATAAGGCTATAAAATTTTCGTTTTAGTACGTTATGTGTGGTCTTACACTCTCGATGCTTTTCTCCTTTTCTTATTTTATTTTTCCACATATTTTGAAGACAAAAATTTGCACATTCTCCTCACACGTCGTGACGTCGCGCTTGCACTCACTTGCCAATCTTTATCGCTGCACTATACTTTTGTTTTAAATGAAGAAGAAAATTAATATACTTAAGGTTCTATCGACCTTAAGGAACACATTCTCATCAGAAACACAGTGGCGTAACTAAAAATTGAAGGCCCCCCCGCAAAATTTTTTAGGAGGCCCCTTTGAAAATAAAAAGAAACAAGTTTTGAATAAATTTAAATTTTAAAAATAAAAATTGAAATACAGTGAGGAATGTAACGCTGCTTCGAGTGAGACCCTGATTAAGAAATATAGAGGGAATCTGGTTAGTTTCTTACGAGGTAATTACGTAGATTTAATAAAATTATTTCCATTTTTGAAATGAAATATAAACTCTTTTATTTGCAAAAATATAAAATAAATTATATATTTTACACTCCTCGTTCATTCCTTCGCCACTTTAAAAATAAAAACTAATGTGACATCTATAATTAAAAACGATTTAAAAAAGAAAATTTAATTGTTTAACTTCAATTGATAAATTAACAATTAAAATCTTGTATTCTTTGTACATTATTAAATTATTTTTATTCATGTTGTTTCTCTTTACAAGTATTTGTATTAAATTATTAGTTTAATAATCATTTAATAAATTATCATTTATAGAATACTTTTTTTTCCAAGCAAGGAAAATCTGTCAGAAATCAGTAGAGGGGTCTTTCAAGTTAAAACTGAGCAGGAAATCCTAGTTAGTTTGTATCGAGATACAGGCAAGGAAAAACTATTCTCGTATTGAATGAGGAAATTTCA
>CAJFCP010000130.1:236699-254760 GCA_904066005.1 Synergus itoensis | reverse complement strand
ATAAAAATTAATTTCGTAGATTTGATCCCAAATTCGCAAAAATGCACTGTTTTAAGTACCGTTTGGCAGAGAAGTGTTTCTCGATGTGAGGAAGGGGGCTTAGTGTCTGTTTTTCTAAAAAACTAATTTTTTTGGCTAAAATGGAAACGTTTCGGCTATGGTTAGATTTTAGGTTAGGTTAGGCGAAACGTTTCCATTTTAGCAAAAAAAATTAGTTTTTTTGAAAAACAGACACTAAGCCCCCATCCTCACATCGAAAAACACTTCTCTGTCAAACGGCACTTAATACCGTGCATTTTTGCGAATTTGGGATCAAATCTACGAAATGACTTTTTTTCCGGCGCTGCAACACCCTTAAATTTTTGTAAAAATAAAAAAAATTTTTTTGAAAATTTTTCTTTTATAAATGTCAATATTTAGGACCAGATAAACGTACCATAATGCTTTAGCTTCAATTTTAGAAATTTTCAATTTGATATCTCAATAAATGTTGAAGTATCGTTGAAGAGAAAAAAATGTCAGTAAGGTAGGGATCGGGTGAGTCTCACATGGCCTTAAAATTAAAAACATGTATAATAAAGTCATGGAATTGGATTTTGTAAAAAAAAAAAACTTTTTTGAAAAAAATTTCCAAAAATCACCCTGAAAAACAGTCCTCTACATAGGTGTTACCCCTTAAGTTTGATTTTAGAAATAGATATCTACCGTTCCCGAGGCTAGATCGTTAAAGTAATAATTAAAATTTAAAAGTGAGGAGGTATCGAATATTATATTAGAAGTTATTGCCTTATAACAATTTAAATAGTGGTTCCTAAGAAGGAATCTTTGAAGCCTATACCTATCTTGAAGGCTGCTCGACAGCTCGGAGAGTCAGGTAGACATAAATCTGTGAAATCATGCCCATTGTGAGGAGACAGGTAATAAATACCTATACGCCGCTGTTACTCAACTTTGAAGGCCTCCGCTGAAAAACCTGGTTTAGAATTTTAGCATGTAGCGGACGATGGTCCCTCCTATTTTCAGAATCATTTTTCAAGACATCTTTAGCCGCTTAATTAGCGGTCCCTCCTCTTTGTACAGAGGGACCGCTTCTCTAAATTTAACTACAAGAGATGGGACGAATTTCGCCATGGGTTTTGGGACTTTCAAGGAAAAGCAACAAAGTGAATTTTGAGAAAAATTTTTTTCTAGCTAGCTCATCCGCATCCGATGGGAAATATTTTTAATGAGCCAAGAATTAACAGGGTGGCAACCAGTGTTGGGTAGTAACTAGTTACAAGTAACAAAGTTACTAAAAAGTTACGTTATTTGTAACTTTTAGTGTAACTTAGTTACTTTTTTTAAAAAGTAACTGTAACGTAACTTAGTTACGATTTTTGCAGTAACTTGTAACTTAATTTTAATTACTTTAAAAATGATTTAAAAAAAAATTAAATTTTTTAACTTCAATTGATAAATTAACAATTAAAATCTTGTATTCTTTGTACATTATTAAATTATTTTTATTCATATTGTTTCTCTTTACAAGTATTTGCATTAAATTATTAGTTTAATAATCATTTAATAAATTATCATTTATAAAATACTTTTTTTTTTAAGGGAGGAAAATCTGTCAGAAGAGGGGTCTTTCAAGTTAAAACTGAGCAGGAAATCCTAGTTAGTTTGTATCGAGATCCTCCTCGAGATCCTCAAAGATTATCTTGTAATAAATGTAATGACCTTGATTTTGATGTTTCCTTTTATTACTTCTCAAGCTACTACGACTACGAAATATTAGAAACGACCTTCATGAGTTTCTTTTTCAGGACTCCCGGCTAGAGAAACTGTTGGAATCACAGTTGGAATTCAAACCTTTTTTTTCGCTTTACACTAGGAAGAAAAAGTTTTTTCAGAGCCGTAAAATCTCATTTTCATCTTCAGTCCGAATTTCTTTTTTTCTTTTTCAGTCAAGATTTTAGGGTACTGATTCAAAATTGGATTTAACATACAAAAATGAAAATATTTAATTTTTGAATCTGTTAAAGTTACAGATTGTTACAGATTCAAATCTGCTAGAAATTTCTAGCTGAAATTTTTGGAAATTACAGAACATATATCATACACGTCATTCTTCTCATTAAGGTTTGTATTTTGTTCTCGATTTTTTTTTAATACTGACATTTTAAATAGTTTTAAAACTTGTATCGTAAGTGAGAACAGGATTTTAGTGACCTCGTTTCATTATTCGTCAGGGCACTAAAACCCTGTTTACGCTTAAATTACAAATTTTAAAATTAATTAAAATTGTAGTATTCAAAAAAAATACAAACTTTAATGAAAACGCCGTCCCTAGTAGAAATTGGTCCTAGTTTTAAGCAAGTTTCTAGTCAGTTTTTCCCTACGTCTGGTTAGCACCCAACTAGGAAACTTGTCAGTTACTAGTGAGGAATGTAACGCTGCTTCGAGTGAAGAACTGACTAGGAAATCTAGTCAGTTCCTTGTATTGTATCATAAAATCATAAAAATTGTATCATCGTACAATCCTGGATAATGAAGACTTCTCATCATTTATTTGGATTCCTTGAGGTTAAATACTATTTTGGAATGATGGCAATATTTGAAGATTCGCGCCCTTTACTACTCTGATGAGACGAGCTGAGGATAAGGAAGAATTCTTCTAGTCACATCCCACGTGTCATTGAGTGACTTCTAAAATGCCTCTGTACTTTGATATATTTACTATAACAGACTTATTCACCTGGCGTGAAATTTAGAATAGCCGTATCGTGGAAGATTCTACATATATTCAAGAATATTATGACTGTTGATGTTCGTGATTGAGTCACCTTGTTCAACATGATATTTTTGAATGCTTCTATTGTCGCGGGTAGCCAAAACCCACTATTATAATTGTCGATATTCGTGATTTAGTCACCTTATTCGATATGTTTAATATTGGAGAATTCATTATGAAGAATAATCAACACCTTGACTGAATTAATTGAAATGTTTCATTTATTAATTCAGAAGATAATTTGAATTTGAATCAGCATTCGGAAGTTACATTCAGAACCAAGAGAAATCGTTTAACAGTATCAACCAATCAGAAGCCGAAACAAAACACTGTCGGTAACTAGGCGGCGACGTTGCCAAGGAAACAAACATTCTCCTCCATTATTCTACACCTTTTCGCACGAAGTAATAGTAAGGAGTAGTATCTCCCTATGTATTTGGCCGCTAGAGGTGGGAGAACAACACCTCCAAGAATTGTGCCGGGCTCGCTAAGAAATGATGAACGTTTTCTACAATTTTGTCATGCGCATTGATGTTTTCGCATCACGTGATTTTCCCACTCTTAATGCATTTTGAGGTTATGTTTGGTATATTCAAAATATATAGCATAGAGGGGGAATATCACGTGACACGAAAACATCAACGCGCATGACAAAGTAGTAGAAAACGTTCATTATTTCTTAGCGAACCCGGCACAATTCTTGGAGGTGGATTTGTCCTACCCCCACTCCCAGAGATACTACTCCTTATTATTCCTTCGTGCCTTTTCGTCACCAACTTCCGAAAGAAGAATATCTCATATAATTTAGTCCTCCCAAAATTTAAGTTAATTAAGTTCCCTTTCAAGATCCTCAAAAATATTATTAATCTCCGAAATTTGAGAATTATTTCTGGGTAAGATTTTAGTATATTTCATTTGAGAAATTCAGTTATTTGATTTAATTTGTGTCTTTGTGTGACATCATGTCACTTATTAATCTTATAATTAAAAATCAATACATTTCAAATAAGAACACGAGCATCCAAGTATTGATCCAATGTCTTACTAACCGGGTCAAAGAACTTATAAAAATGTTCATCAGTACACCTTGAGTCCGGTATCCGCATAATCAGAAATATCGAATCATAAACATGACAAACCACCCTCTCGAAGGTGTCTTCGAACTCCTGTTATCAAGATCTGATTCATTTAACTATCAAGTAATAACACGTGCCTGATGCTACTGGACATCGGAAACTTAAGCTAAAAGCATCTTCGAACCCTTCCGCGGAACACGAATACCCGCATGATTTCCCCCAAATACCTGGAATCAGAAGGGTAAAAACGAGGGCAATCGACATTATTGCCCATGAAACCCTGTATAAAAACCGGCGAATTTGCCACCGAAAGTCAGTCAAAGATCCGACTCCTTACCGTGCCCTTGCTGGCCTCCAGTCAGTCTAACATCCGACTCCTTACCGTGCCGTTGGGCTCTACATCCGAACTTCGACTTGTGAACCATCTAACATCCGACTCCTTATCGTGCCGTTGGGCTCCGATCTTCAACCAGTCTTCAAGAACCTTCGACCGTAGCCTTAACCAGTGTTCGACGTGATCCTTAACCAGTCTTCGACAGTGTTCGACGTGATCCTTAACCAAGCTTCGACGTGATCCTTAACCAGAGTTCTACGTGGTCCTTAACCAGTCTTCGACGTGATCCTCTACCAGGGGCGGCGACTATGGGGGGACAAGGTACTTTTTGCCCCCCCAAAAAAAACTTTGGGGGGGCCGTGCCCTCCCAATATTTCAGAGAGCAAAATTGATATTTGGAAATTCATTATATTGTCCGATCAGTTGGTACTCTGATACACACTTGCACATTTTTTTCATAATAATTATCAATAATAATTATTACTCAACAACGCCCCCCCACTCACGGTGAAATTTCAGTTGGAAAACTTGCAAAATTTGTGCCCCCCCCAATATTTTTTAGAAGTCTCCGCCTCTGTCCTCTACCAGTTAAATACGTTGCCGACGTGATCCTTCAGTGAACCAGTACAAGGACCAACCTGACGTCTACGCAGCAAGGTCCAGGAACCACCACTACAGGTCAATCTAGGGACCACCCGTCAACGTAGAGTTCTCCAGAGTAAAGATCCAGCACTAGAAGGATTCTTGACACGGCTCTTCTGCTCCGAATTATTGTAATCATTGTAAACCTCCACCTTGTAATTCTTAGAAAATAAATGTTTATTGTGTTAACCAAAACTCTGTTCAGTTATCCTCATCCCCGATTCTAGTAACCTGGTGTGATAATTTCATTATCGCACTAGTTACCGGATAGAAAACGAGGAACAATCTTTAAATATAATACAGGTAAGTGCGTCTATTTATCTCGGACGTCACACTTTGTATTTTATTGGAGTAGCATCATGATTTTTAGTATTATCTTTTGTATCGATTGGCCAAGAAAGTCTCGATCATTTAAGATTCTATAATTAGTTGGCCAAGAAAGCCCTAACTAATATTTTTAATTGATGCTTTGAGATTCATTAATTAATATTTCGAGTCAATTCTGAATTTCTCAATTGGATTCTTTTTCTTTTTCGTGTATAATGATTATGTCTATGTAATTTTGATTTATGCCAAGTCCGAAATAACTGACGAAGGATCACTTATTTATTTAATTATTTGATTTAAAAGGTTAAGCGTTTTGTATTATAATTATGTTCCGTAAATCTTGATAGATTTATTCAAAATCTTCGATTTTCTAAAATGTGCTCATCTAACTTTTGGAGTAAGAATCAATTTTGTAATTATTCTATGACTTCTTGAATAATTTCAGATCAGAATGTTGAAATAAAGTTTAAGTTAAATTATGTCGCGAAAAATGAATTTTTAGATAAAACTCGTAAATTATCTATAATAATTAGATAATATTAATTTCGATTCAGATATGGCAAAATAATGTTAAAGCAATATAATTTATTGAATATTTGAATTTAACCATGTAAATACTTCGAACTTCAAAAATTGTTTGAATAAATCGTTTAAATTTTATAATTAAATCTTGTTATTTCATTTTGAAGTAGCTGAGATTAGATAATCTTTTCAGATAAGAATCCTGCCCTCTACCATTATCCAGAATTTGGGGCTGAGCTAAGCAAACTAATTCGGAAGAATTTATATGTTCTTTTTCATTATGTATAACTTTAATTAAATTTGAGTTGACCAAAAGTTCTGACGCCCACAATTTTATTTAAATTCTTCTAAGATAACCTTGGTATAAACAATATTATTTATAAAATAACAGGAGGGTTATAAGTTAAAACTGAGCAGGAAATCCTAGTTAGTTTGTATCGAGATACAGGCAAGGAAAAACTATTCTCGTATTGGTTGAGAAAATTTCATTGATTACTAGTCAAGAATTTCTTCATTAAAATCTGCTCAGGAAATTCTAGTTAGGTTCTAACTAGGCATTACCTAGTTTCTCTAGTCTAGTTTTTTCCCATTTCAGCCCTACGAGTTACTTGAGAGTGTTAAGGAAAAACTAGACCAATTTCTACTAGGGTATTTTGTATATCTTTTTTGTATGGGGTTAATTTACATTTTTCTTCTAATAAAAAAGGAAGAGATTAAAGGCTCGGATTTGAAAATCGCGCAGTTTTAAAACCTTCGGGTTTCCGTATTCTTGGGCCAATCAAAAATCTGACAACCACTCCACTCCTCTCGCTTGAGGATCCCTAATTTATGGTTTATGACACTCACTAAAGGCCTGAGCGCAATGAATTATTAATATTTTTATAATAATAATATAATAATAATAAATAATTTTATTAATCTTATATTAATTATTTCTATTTTTAAATTAAATAATACATTCTCTGATGAGCATGTAAAAAATAAGGAAGGGAAAAAAGTAACTTTTTAGGTAACTTGAAGTTATTTTATCTAGTAACTGTAACTAGTTACTTTTTTTCGTTAAGTAACGTAACTTTAATTAGTTACTCAAAAAAAAGTAACTTACTCAACACTGGTGGCAACAAGATTCAATTTTTTCGCATTTTCCTGATTTTTCCTTGACTAACTTGACTTTGTCCTGACTTTCAGATAAATTTCTGTATTTACAGATTGTATCTGTAAATTCAAAAGATTTGACTAGCAGAAATTTTCTGTAGAATCTACAGAAATAATCTGCTGTCCCTATTTCACCAGATTAAATTTTTTAAATTCAACAGATTTTTTTCTGCATGATATTTTATATGTCCTCGTGATGCCTAACCGTATCAGGAATTAAAAATCCGCTTAATCACGAGATAGCCTCACTTTGCATATTAATTAATTTAATTTTATAATCCAATTATCATATAAAAGACTGGTGCAATTTTTCAGCTTCTTCGAATTCGTTGTCGATTGCGCGACATTTTAATTGGTTCCCAGAAAAATTTGCAGCTATTCAGTCCCATGAAGAGGCAAATATCACAGTTATCTGCATTCTTCAGCCGTGTTTTAATTCTTTCTGGAATCGTGCCGAACAAAAGAGAGAAAAATAACGAAGGGCAAGGAAACCCACTTCCTCGTGGAATGCTATTCGTGTAATATTTTTATTTTTTTTCGCCTCGGTCTCTAGACCCCAGACCCCAGACCATAGCTGACAACAAGGAAGGGGGTAAGGCGAGACTGCTCGTTAAAGTGGTCTGCATTTTACTAATTTAATGTGTTTTACATTCCAATTCCATTTCACAAGTGAAATTTTAGGCACTTATATGATTTTAGTCACAAGAGACCTATGGCAAATAATATCTTTGCCTATGACAGTTTCAACCTAAATTATTAACTTCCCAATGTAAAAGGCCCCAGCTGCATATAGTAAAAATCATTAGGTTGAAGTTTCAGACGTCTTGTCTGACGAAGCTTTTTTTATTTTTTTATTTTTTGTATTTATTAAATTAAGAATATTAAAATAAAAAAGTTCCAAAAAATATTTTTTATTTTTATTTTATTTACTAGTAGAAATTTACCCGGAATTTTAAGGAATTTAATTTAATTCTAAGGAACTTCAAAGAATTTTAAGGGATTTCAAGAGATTTTTGGGGATTTCAAAGGATTTTCAAAAGATTTCAAAATAATTTAAGGATATTCAAGACTTTTCACAAAAATTCAAGGTATTTTTAAAATAAGAGTTTGAAGAGTTATCAAGAGGATATCCCCGAGATTTTTATAGATTCTATAAGGTTTCAAGAAATTTTAAGAGATTTAATCAGATTTCAAGGAATTAATTCTAATGTAGACGAAATCAAATGAAATCCCATATAATATTTAAAATTTATTTGAAATTTTTTAAATCTTCTGTAAATTTCTTAAAATCGTTAGAAATATTTCAAAATTCCATGGAATTCATTAAAATCTCTTGAAATCCCGTAAAATCCTTTGAAAGCTCGTAAAATCTCTTGAATGCTCGGAAAATCCCTTGAAAGCTCGTAGAATCAATTGAAAGCTCTTAAAGTCCCTTCAAATTTCTTGAAGTTTCTTAAATTCATGAAAATGACACGAAATCTCATAAAATCCTTCAAAATTTTGGAAATCCTAATTAAAAAAAAATCCTTGAAATCCTGAAAAAGTCCTCAAAATTACTTAAAATCTTTATCAATCTTGTAATATCAATGTAATAAATATCAATTTAAATATAAATAAATGGAATAAAATTATGAAATAACATAAAATGAGAATCCCTTAGAAATAAATAATAATAAAACTAGACGGACAAAAGTTCCCTAGAATATGAAAATACCCTTCATCATTTCCCTTTACTTTGTAAAGAAAATTCTTTGTAAAGAAAAATGAAAATAAAATCCTAGCACAAATAAAAAAAGCCTAGAAAATAAAATTTTCCAGAATCGGAAAATAAATATCTTTAGTAATATGAATATATAAAATATATTTTTTTTAGTAATGAATGATAGCAACTTCTATTTAAATAAAAATTTAAATTTCTAGTAACATTATATAAAAATCTCTTGCCGAAGGATTACAATATTATAAGCAAAATGCGTTTAAGAAAATGTTAGAACTGTTTTAAGTAAAAAATTTTAAAAAGCCTCGAAAAATTATCGTTTTCCCAAATTAATCTCATTAGTAGGATGCGATAAATAAATTGATACGAGCAGAATACTGTCGGAGTGATTTGATTAAGACAGGAAATTTCGACAACAGAATTGGACATATCCTCTTAATTTTTAGTATATAAACTGAAGTAGCTGGAAGTAAATTTTAGTAGAGATTTTTCAATCATGGATTCAGCGTATTTTATTTTTCTTCTTGCTGTCAGCATTTCTTCTGCGAGGTGTAAGTACATATATTTTAATGAAGAAATTTAAATAATTGAATTTATTCTTTAATGACTAATTTAGAAAATCATAAATTGTTGATTATATTTTTACCCTCGTAATTTAATTTATAAAGATTTTTTACAAAGCATAACTTTTCGAATTTTTTATTAAAAAAAAAAATTGTTTCCTCTGTCTGAAAAAGCTGTCTGAAAATAAATTTGAATTTTAATATAGTTTAACTTATTTCATGAAAGTAAAATAATTTTTTTTTTAGTTTTATCGCGTTTTTAAAAAAATTGAATCACTAAAGGATTATTTTATAACAGAACAGCTTAACGTGATCATAAACTTTTTTTTTAATCCATAAATTTATAAATTAATAATTAAACTAAATTTTTGTATCAAATTTAATACAAATAGAGAAAAGATTCAAGTTTTTATAGAGTGAGTGAAAGAGTGTAAGTCGGGGGGAGGGGGGGGGACTCTATTACTAATTATTTTTATTTTATGTGACGCAAATACAAAAATTATTTAAAAGTCGAATTTTTGTTTTAAGTTTTAGAAAGGAATCATATGCTTAGAAATCGAATCGTGAGCGGAGAAGAAGTAAATATAAACGAGGCGCCGTTCGCTGTAAGTTAAATTTTTAAAAATACATGATGCAAAAAAATTATTCAATTACATATATTTATTGCTAGATGATATTTGGTATTATGATATATTGTAGTATACGAGAATTTTGAATCAATAATTTGATAAATAATTATTATTCATTTATTTATTTAAATTTTTTGTAATTTTGTGATAAAAATTTACATTCATTTTCAACAAATTTTATTTTATTTTTATCAAAGAAATACCAAGAAGGGCGTATCTCACATGGGGCCAAGAAGGGCGCACCTCACGTGGTCACGTGATCTGGGGGAGTCAAGAAGGGCGTATGATCAATGGGGTCTCGTGGTCAAAGTGGTCAAGAAGGGCGTATCGTCATGGTCTTATAAGGTCCCATCGGAGTCTTATGGGGTCTTAGGGGTCTTATTGAGTCCTATGGGAGTCTAATGGGGGTTTTATAGAGTCCTATGGGAGTCTTATAGAAGTTTCATGGGGTCCTATGGGAGTTTTATGGAGGTCTTAGTGGGTTCTACCGGAGTCTTATGGGGGTCCTACGGAAGTCTTTTGGGCCTTTGGAGGGTATACGGGGTCCTATGGGGGTTCACGGAGTTCTATGGGGTTTAATGGGGATTTTATGGGGTTTTATGGAGTCCTATAGGATTATTATGGGGGTTTTATGGGTTTCATGTTACAGCGGCGGAGAGATCTTTTTATGATACAAGAACGAACGCGCGCGCATTTATTTTTTTTAAATGTTATAATTTATGATATTTTATTTCTTCTTTTCTATCCGTCATGATTAAAATTTTATTTTAAAAAATTTGAGTTTTATAGGAATAACAGTAACATGGTATGAATTTTAAAAACTTGACCAATATTAAAAAATATTATATATTTATAAAACTTGTTTCCTTATATTTTATAATTTAAATTATTACAACATGTGTTTTGCTTTATAAAAAATAATAGTTGTTAGATTGTTTTCAAAATTAATTACGTTTACAGTAGTATTGATGTTTAATTGTGGTTTTTTTTTATAAAAAAAATACTACATTTATAGTTGTGTACAGTATTATTTGAAATAACCGACTACTTAATTATCATGAAATTAATGAATTGTTTATTTTAAATATTATTATAAAACTGTAAATTTCTTAAGTTTTTTTAGTAGTCGAAACTTCGCTTAAACATCCAATACAACTGTAAATGTAGTAAATTTTGAGAAGAATATAATAATTACCCACTGTTTTTGTTTATAACTAATGATACTTCATATTTTTTTAAAGTCTGATACTTTATAAACTATTGATACAACATTTATTTTACGTTATAAAAAATAATAATTATTAGATTGTTTTCAAAATTAACTATGTTTACTGTAGTATGGATCTTTAATTATTGTTTCAATTTCTAAAAAAAACTACCGCATTTATAGTTGTACAATATTTTTTAAAAAACAGGTTAATTATTAAATTAATTTATTAATTAGTCGTAATAAATTAGTTAATTGTTTATTTTAAATATTACTCTAAAACTCTTTTTTTAAAACCAAGATTTTCGATATATATTATATTATTATTATATTATTATTATTTATATTTCGAGTTTAGACTATAGCGTTAGGTTTTTTCGACTTCGGTTTCATCATCTTTTTAGAATAGGATAAATACATAGAGAAATTAAGTTAAAAAAAATGTATTGAAATATTAAATTATAGGCTGCAATTGTCCAAGGTGATAATTTAATTTGCGGTGCAGCCATCCTATCGGATTATTGGCTAGTAACAGCAGCCCATTGTTTACATAATAAGTAAGTTGTAAATAATCATTATTCTTATATAATATTTGAGGATATCTGTCCGTCTTCCCTAGTAGAAATTGGTCTAGTTTTTCTTTAACACTCTCAAGTAACTCGTAGGGCTGAAATGGGGAAAAACTAGACTAGAGAAACTAGGTAGTACCTAGTTAGAACCTAACTAGAATTTCCTGACATTCCTCACTAGTAACTGACAAGTTTTCTAGTTAGGTGCTAACCAGATGTAGGGAAAAACTGACTAGAAACTTGCCTAAAACTACGACCAATTTCTACTAGGCACAGTGGGACCAAACGCAAAATTTCCGTTCAAAAGTCTTTAGAGCCTTCAATTTTGCTCCGATTTTTAATTTCCTTTCTTTAAATTGAAGTTCAATAAATTTCAAAGAGGACCTTGATTGTCGATTTTTGAATTTCCATTTGTTTATTTATTAAATATTTACTCAAAGTTCGAGAAAATCGAGATTTTGCACTTAATGATTATTTATTGTTTAATAAAATTTTGCATATGATGAAAATCATCTTGAATCAATGCAAGAGTACCCCCAGAATACATATAATTTGCTTATTATGAGTTTTAATTATTATAAACAATATAGAATAACAAATAGATAGATATCGTAATTTTTGTTAAAAAATTTTTGTTCTTCGCTAAAAATGTTTTAAATTAATGTGAGAATGATTCTTAGTCAGAATATCTAAAAATTATTAACAATTAGAATTGTTATAAACAATTTTCTCAAAAAATTTGGAATTTGTAGTTTTTTCAATTGCAGTTTTCTTTTGATCATCGAAATTGATGCAAATATTCTTAAAACTAATATTTAGTTTTATGAATTTTAATTATTATAAACAATATAAAATAACAAATAGCTAAATATCGTAATTTCGGTTGAAAATTTTTTTTTCTTCGCGAAAAATGCTTTAAATCGAGCTTTAAATTGTTGTGAGAATGATTCTGAATCAGAATATCTATAAATTATTAACAATTAGAATTTTTATAAACAATTTTCTGCAATAATTTGGAATTTGTGGTTTTTTCAATTGCAGTTTTCCTTTTATCATCTAAATTGATGCAGATATTCTTAAAAATAATATATGTTCAATTGTTTTTGTAAAAATACAACAATTGTTGGTTTTGTAAACACATTAAATAAATAAATATCAAACTTTTTAGCACTTTGACCTCAAAAATATTTTTTTTGAACTAAAATTACTTTACATTTTTGGAAGATTGATTTGCAGTCACTATTTCTTTGTGAAATTAACAATAAGTATATGTTGTTTAATGTGTGATGTTTGTATGTATTGCTTGTGTACGTTGTTCGAATATGTGTTATTTGTCTGCGTTTTTTATTATGGTTATTTTAATGATGTATAAGGTTTGCATTTTGTTTGTATTGTTGATTTTTGTTGTTTATGTATTGTAATGTTTGTTTGTTCGGCTTTTGTGAGTTTGTGTGTGTATTTCTTGTTTAAAAACATCGTTTATAATACATAATTAAATGTTTATAGAGATAAAAACTTGTTGTCGGTCGTCACAGGATTGGCTGATATTGATGACCGTAATAATGGGCATATTCATAAAATAAGTGGTGTTTTAATTCATCCTGAAGTGAATTATCGGACATACTACAATGACATTGCTCTGATCAAGGTAATTCAAGACTACACTGAAAGAATTGAATTAGTAATAAAAATTATAATGAAAATTCATTTAATACCAACAATTTTTTTTTGTAGCTGAAGAACCCTGTGATATTTAATGAGCATCAGCAGCCGATAGAAGTAGTTCAATCCGATGATGAAATCTTTGAAACTGGAACTGTAACGACCTTTGGCTTTGGAACTACAAATGTGAGTTAAACAAAATTATTTATATAATTATTTTATAGCAGACCACCCTGTATAGTATTTTACCAATAGAAAATTAATATCTATTTTTTTTCAAGTACAAGTTTTACAAATTATTTCCTTTGAAGCTATAATGTAATATAAATAGACACGTTATAAATATAATATTTATATTTGTTCCTAATTAAAGGAGGGAACAAACGGCATCTTGAATAAAGTCATTCAACCTATTATGGACCCAGAAGAATGTTCCGAAGAATATGCCTTTTTGTTTCTTCCAAACCGAATGTTCTGCACTGGATTCATGGATGAAAATCGACTAAGTGATGTTTGTTTTGAAGATGAGGGCAGTCCAGCTGTTATAAACGGAAAATTAGTGGGAATTGTTTCCTATTCTAAAGAGTGTGGAAGTCCCAATTTTTACAGTATTTTTACAAGAATTGGGTTCTTTCGTCAATGGATTACAGATTCTATTTCAGAAGTAGAAGATGATCAACTCGAAATTAAAAACATAGATGATACAGATCTGTTTTCCCTATTTCACATGGAAAAATAGCTGAGAAAATTATTGTATTTCATTTCACATGAATAAAATAAATTATAACTCAGGTACAAATATTGTTAAAAATTTTTGTCGCCTCTTAAATACTCGATAATTCTTTTTCATGTAGATAATCAACAATACATTTTTTGTCACTAATAAATAGGAGATGCACAGTAAAAATGCTATTAATCTTAAATTCAATTTCTAACATCAAAATTCGATTTCTTCACTTTTAGCCTCGTTTTTAGCAAATATTACTATTAGATATTTTTTCTTAAGCAAAAAAAATTACTAGCAAGAAAAAATAACTAAAAAAACTCTGGCAACTAATAATAAAAATCTTTTGCAATGAATAGTTATTAAAAATCCGTAGTAGACATTTGTCACTAGATTTATGCACGCATTCAATGTAAAATCCATGACGAATACTGTACAAATTTCTAGGAACAAAAAATAAAATTCTTAGCAACGAAAAATAAAAATCCTAGAAACGAAGAATAAAAATTCTCATCAGCAAACAAAAAATCCCTATAAATAAAAATATAATTCCCTAGGATCTAACATTAAAAATCATTAGCTTTGACGGCATGGGCATTTCGTTGTAAAGGGAAATAAAAATCCCTAGCAGGAAACAATAAAAATATATAAAAACAACATCAAAAATTTCTACTATAGGATACTAAAAATTCCTAGAATCTGATAATAAAACTTTCCAGGCTCGTAAAATAAAAATCCCTAGGCAATAGAAAATAACAAAAAGTAAGAGTCCCTAGAAAAGAACAATAAAAAACTAGAAACGGGCAATATAACCCATAAAAACGAACATAAAAAATCCCCTGGAAACGAACAATAAGAAACGTATCGAATCTCAAAAAAACTAGATTCGAAGTTTTTGGGTCAAGTTTGCAAACAGAAAATTACGAACTGAAAACGCAGAAAGTGTTGAAAACTTAAATATTTTGCCGCTCTGGAGAAACATTCTAATTTCAAAAAAAAAAAAACATCTGCAGCGTGAAAAAATTACGAATTGCAATATTTGTCGAGTGAAATGAAGAAATTGAATTTTGTGATTAGAAATTCGATTCAAGACATTTTTCATTTAAACTATTTAAACATACGTGGATGTTTCAACGTATTGTCGAATTAGCAAAGCAAGGCTCGCAGCTCCAAGTCCAGTCGCATGACTTTCGCAATTTATATCCGTTATTCTGGTGTCTCTTAGCGTTCGTGAAGAATTTTTCTTTTTTCTGTAATAAATAAATTGCGATATTGTTTATAAAAATTGGAAGCTTGGTCCATTCTTTTCTATAAGAAATAGGCTAAACTTAAGGTCATGTATGACTTTTTCGATCCGACGATCCCTACCTTACCGACATTTTTTCTCTGCAACGTTACTTCTAAATTTATTGCGATGTCAAATTGAAAATTTCTAAAATTAAAGAAAATATGCTAAGGTACGTTTATCTGGCCCTAAATTTGTATTAAAATAATTTTTTTGTTTAATTTAAGACCAAATAAACGTACCTTAATTCTTTAATTTTAATTATAGAAATTTTAAATTTAATATCTCTACCAGTCTCTACCATAGAAAAAAATGTCGGTAAGGTAGGGATTGGATAAGTAATAAATGGCCTTAAGGCCATGTAAGACTTACCCGATTTCTACCTTACCGACATTTTTTTCTCTGCAACGCTACTTCTACATTTATTGAGATATCAAATTGAAAATTTCTAAAATTGAAGCTAAAGCATTAAGGTACGTTTATCTGGTCCTAAATATCGACATTTATAAATTTTTTTTTCTATTTTTACACTAATTTAAGACCAGATAAACATACCTTAGCATATTTTCTTTAATTTTAGAAATTTTCAATTTGATATTTCAATAAATGTACAAGTAAGATTGCAGAGAAAAAAATGTCGGTAAGATAGAGATCGGTTAAGTCTTACATAGCCTTAATTATATTTAAAAAAATAATATACTCACTTATTCATTGAATCAAAGCAACCTATTGGCTGCTGCCAACTCATGATTAAATTCGCATAGTAGTCGTTGGCGAACTCGAGATAACCTTCGGAACCACACAGAACGACTGCAATGAAAAGAATGGTTAAGGGCATAGCATATATGATTTATCTGATCCCTACCTTACCGACATTTTTTTCTCTGCAACGTTCCTTCTAAATTTAATGATATATCAAATTGAAAATTTCTGTAATTAAAGTTAAAGCATTAAGGTACGTTTATCTGATCCTAAATATTTACATTTATAAAAAAAAAATTTTCAAAATATTTTTTTTTTATTTCTATAAAAATTTAAGATCAGATAAAAACATACCTTAGCATATTCTTTTTTAATTTTGAATTTGATATCTCAATAAATTTAGAAGTAATCTTGCAGTGAAAAAATGTCGGTAAGGTAGGGATCGGATGAGTAATACATGGCCTTAAGGTCATATAAGACTTACCCGATCCCTACCTTACCGACATTTTTTTCTCTGCAAGATTACTCCTACATTTATTGAGATATCAAATTGAAAATTTATAAAATTAAAGAAAGTATGCTAAGGTATATTTATCTGGTCTTAAATTTTTTTAAAAATAAAAAAATTCTTTTTCAAAACATTTTTTTTTATTTTTATAAAAACTTAAGACCAGATAAACATACCTTAGCATATTTTCTTTAATTATAGGAATTGTCAATTTGATATCTTAATAAATATAGAAGTAACGTTGCAGAGAAAAAATGTCGGTAAGGTAGGGATCAGATGAGTAATACATGGCCTTAAAGATTTTATGAAATCCCCTGAAATTCCTTATTCAATTCACTTGTCATCTCTTAAAATAATTTCTGCTGAGAAATAAACAAAAAGAAAATTGTCTTTGGAACTTTTTTTGGTATTCTCAATTCAATAAGTACTTAAAAAAAAAAGATGAAAAATCTGAGAGACATTTTTGTACCTTCTTCACAAGCTAAATCTGTTCCAGGAGGTGGAAATCCCAAACTCTCGATGTCGACAAGATTTTGTAAAATTGCAGAACAGAATTTAGGAATGAGTTCTGCGTAAGAAGTTAATTCAAGCTCCTCACAATGAAACTGTTTAAAAAATAAAAATACATAGATATATAAAATTATCCTAAAAGAGCCTAGATAATTTTTTAAGTAGGGCAGTATTGAAAAGCAAAAATTTTTTTTTTTTCGTTAATTTTATGTAAAAAATTTCTAAGAAAATTTTTGAAAAATTTTCTCTTTTGTAACGATGCGGAATTTAATTCAATTTAAAGGCGTTGGACCCAAGTGTTAAGCTCAAAATTTCATTCTCCATTTTACTCAATGAAAATTATCGATAAATATTTTTTCGCTCTGTAACGCTAATCTTTTTTCAAATGTAAGACTGCATACAGAGCAAAAAAAATATTTAATTTCGATACTTTTTGCATAAAATGAAGAGTTCAAAATCTAACTTCAAAATTGAATATTTTCATTTTACTTGAAAAATATTTGAATTAGATATTTTCTCGCTCTGTATGCATAATTCTAATTAAAAATTGATTAATTCTACAAAGGGAAAAAATTCCAAATTTAATTTTTGTTGAGTAAAATGAAGAAATTGAATTTTTTAGATTAGAACTTGGCTCCAACACCCTTAATTAAAAAAAAAAAACGTCCTAATTGGATGAATAGTTTAGGCTGAAAATTAATTTGTCCACATGCAATTTTTTTGGCACTGTACGGCCTTTTTTATTATATTATTTATTTTAGTTCAAATTTTACTATATTATTTGAATTATTTATTTACCACTTTCGCAATCCAAGTTATTAGAAGCCTATGAGTGAGAGGATATCCTTGGGGGTTATCATCCCTTAATAACATCAACTCACATTCTTGTGGAAGTTTACAAGTTTCTTTGGGATATCTCGTCAACATACTTGCGAGACAGTAGTCACTTTCCTTCTCTTTAGGTAATCCGTTATTTAGAACTTGTTGGTATATTTTTTCAGAATTATTAAATTTTCGTAAGGTTGAGTGTTTCAGGAGACCATTTTTCCACAGAATTGGATAAATCCAAGGTTCTGGATACGTCAATGTGTCCTTCACTTGAGTAGATTAGTAAAGTAGGAATGAGTCAATAGTAAATTAGTAAATGATGAACATG
>CAJFCP010000130.1:170037-236689 GCA_904066005.1 Synergus itoensis | reverse complement strand
TTTTAAAAATGGATTAAAACAATAGTAAATTAGTAAATGATTAACATATTTTAAAAATGGATTAAAACAATAGTAAATTAGTAAATGATTAACATATTGTAAAAATGAATTAAAACAATAGTAAATTATCAAATTAATCAATTAAATAATTAGTAAGTTAGTTAATTACTAAATTAGCAAAGTAGTTAATTAGTCAATAGTAAATGAATAAATGATAAAAATATTTTTAAAATAGATTAAAATATTAGTAAATTATTCCATTATTTAATAATTATGAAGGTAGTAAAGTAAAATTCAAAAGTAAATAAATAAATGATTAAAATATTTAATAAATGGATTAAAATAGTAGTAAATTATTTAAATATTCATAGAGAGAATTAGTACGTTAGTTAATAAGTAAATTAGTTAATTACTAAATTAGTAATGCAGTGAATTAGATAATTATTTAATGATGAAGTTAGTAAAGTAGAGATTAGTCAATAGTAAATTAGTAAATGATTAAAATATTTAATAAATGGATTAAAATAATAGTAAATTATTTAATTATTCAAAGAGTTCATTAGTAAGTTAGTTATTAACTAAATTAGTCTACAAATAAATTACTATATTAAATAATTAATTTAGTAAATGATGATATTAATAAATTACTAACTTTATAAATTAGTCAGTTATTTAGTAACGAAATTAGTGTAGTAAATCAGTAATTTAGTAAAATTATGAAATTATGAAATTAGTAATGTATTAAAATACTAAAAGTTTCAAATATTAGAAAAGTAAAATAGTATAATATAAAAGAAAAATAGTAAATTAGTATAATATTCAATGAGTTAATTATTATGTTAGTTAATTACTAAATTAGTAAAATAGTGAATTAGTCTATTAGTTCATTACTGAGGTAGTAAATTATTACATTAGTAAAGTATTAAAAAATAATAAAGAAATAAAAGAAGTAAAAAAGTAACATATCCGATAATTCAATTAGCAAATTAGTGTTAAAAATTAGAAGTATACTAAATTATTGTATCAGTAAATTACTAAATTAGTAAAAGAGGAAAATATTATCTTAACTGAAATTAACTATTGTTTAACTAATTATCTGTGAAATTTAATTAATTTTTAGTCAAAAACTAATTGTCAATTGGTGAAATTTATACCTCTTTTATTCTTTCTGGCGTTTTTTCTTGAAACAGCGTAAGATAAGGGGAGAGATTAAAAAAAAAGAAAATGCTGCAACTTAAACAAAAAAACTAAGAATTAAAATAAAAACTTTATTACTTACGTATAGCTGCTGTCTTCTCTTTTGGCTTAAGAACCTTTTTCATGGATTTTCGTGCGTTACTACAAATTTTTACTAAATCTGCTAAAATATTTTGATAATCCAATTGTATAAAATAGATATTTGAGTGAGATAAAGTGGCCATGATGTGTGCTTTAACAAAAAACAAAAATTTATTAATTATTTGTATGGTATAAATACTAATATAGGGACTATATTAGAAATTTTATGGTCAAAGAATTTTTGAAAATTTCAAAAATTTCGAAAGTAATACTATTTTTAACTTTTACTTGGATTTTTTTAATTATAAATATTTTTGAAACCGGATTTAACAGGGTTCTACTGTAAAATTATATACATCATTATAGAATCCTCGTGTGGAAAAATTTTGGGAAACTGATCGGACCTAAATTAGACCGTCTAATTGCTAATGTGGTGCTAATTAGACGGACTAATGTGGTGATAAATAGAACTGTAAAGTTTTTATACTGCTTAGGATTAGACTAGATGGGCTAATTGGGTGCTAAAGTGGGCTACTAATTCAAGCACGAAAATCCTCGTGATCGTCAAAATTGTTTCTAAAATAAAAAAGATGAATAAATATACAAACGTCAAATTACCTTCTGCTTGAGTTAAACCAAAAATCCCATCTAAATTCATGTTCTCTGCTCTATGAGCCATGTAGTTCACAACTTTCCATAACGCATTTAGTCTCCGATCTAAAATAAAAATAATTAAATTATTTTATTTTATTGTATACATTAAAGAGGGCAAAAATTCTTTAAAAAATTATTACATTAAATACGTAAAAATTTTTTCTTTTAAAGCGATTTGAAAATTATTATTATTATTATTACTATTATTATTCTCTACTTTACAGAGCGAGGTATTTTTCCCGCTTATAAATACAAGGTCCCTCTTACGATAGGATCATTACAATTTATTATTAATTTCTTATAATTGATTTAAAAATTATTATTTAATAATAAAAAAAAAAAAAAAAAATGTTTAATTATTTAATTTTTTTAAAATTAATTTTTAATAATTCAATAGATTTCAAGAGATTTAACGAAATTTGCAAGTGTCAAATAAAAGTATTTAGATTGATTATTTGGAAAAGTTTTTTCAAACCGGAAATCCACTTCTCGCATCAAAAATAAAATCAAGGATAATTCCCTGATTTTCCCGAATATACTTAAATTCCTGAACAGTGGACATCCTAAATATCGCAAATAAATGTATTTATTTTTACCTAATTTAAAAATAAAACAATTCAATTATTATAAATCCAATATTCGATTAAGAAAAAAATTAAGATATTATACTACAAATTTATGCGAATGATAGATAGAATAAGATTTGATATATTTTCACATTGTTAAAAAAAGGAATAATAATAATAATCAGAATTCAATTTACCAAGCTCTTCGATTTTAAATGTTGCCCATATTCCCGTAAAATGGGTATATACTATCACAAAAACAATAAGTTTCGGATTTTGAAATTGCATGGTTTTTGTCGCGAAGACAATTTTACGACTCAGCAATTCTAACTGGTGTCAAGACTTTTATATCCTTCCCACCACTGGCAGCCAAACAAAGCAAATCTAATCACTGGTATTGGTTTCAGGTGCTTTTTCTTCGTTTGTACAACGTAGAAAAATTACAGGGATACCTCACAAGGATCAATTTTCCCAGAGGACAATGGAATCAATGAAAATACGTTCCAGACGCAGTTTATAGAGATCCAAACAAATAGCAGTAGATTTGTCTCGCTCGTGTCTCTAAAACTGTCACAGTGCGAGGAATTTTAGGAAAAGAATTTTTTATTTGTAAACAGTAATATGATGCATTGTGTGAACATCTTTTGATGATTAATTGATACAATAAATAATATAGTAATTACTTAATTATTAAAATAGTCAATTACTAAATTAGGACTACTAAAAATAGTAAATAAGTAAATTTATTCATTTACTATTTTTCGTTTTTGATTTGAAACAACAATAAAATTTATGCGAAATTTTAGAGACATTTAGTTACATCACCTTTTTGAGAGAGAAATTTCAAAAGGTTTCTAGAAATTTTAATGGATTTTGACAATTTTTAAGTGATTTTTACGAAATTCTAAAGATTTTTAGGATTTTTAAAAGATTTCGTAGAATTTTAAGGTATTTCAAGGTATTTCGCGGAATTTTAACGGAATTCATGAAATTTTAAGAGATTTTTTTTAAGCTAGTGAACTTTAAGAGATTTGAAATGTTTTGAAATTTCGAGGAAATTAAGCGAAGTCAAAAGATTTTTTTGATTCTTTAAAGATTTTGTGGAATTTAATGCGATTTCTAATAAATTTTAATGAATTTTAAACGATGTGTCTTATGTTGTGAAGTTTTGAGGAATTGTAAGAAATTTCAAAAGGTTTCTAGAAATTTTAATGGATTTTGACAATTTTCAAGTGATTTATACGAAGTTCTAAAGCTTTTTAGGATTTTAAAAAGATTTCTTAGAATTTTAAGCGATTTCTAATGTTTTCGTGAAATTTCGAGGAATATTAAGCGAAGTCAAAAGATTTTTGTGATTCTTTAATTAAAGATATAGAAATATGTTTCTTTTCTTATCCAATGGACGTAAAATAAGTTTGAAACAGATTATTTAAAATGAAAAATTGTATTAAATAAATATTTCTTATTGTTTATAACGAGAACTATAAACAAATTCCAAAATTAGTCATTTTCACTTACGAAAAAATTTTTTTTCAACTAAAACATCCTCTAGTTAACCAAAGAGTAATATTTCAAATTTTTAATTTGTTTTTGAGAGAAAGACAACATGCTCATAAAAAGATGAAAAAAACTTCAGATGTGTTTATAAAATGATTATTATAACAGTAATTATCAACACGTAGTCACTTGTTATTATCGAAATATTACTGTTCGGTTGTCTGAAAGACGATTTAATCGAAAAAATAATTTTTTTCTGAGTGGAAATGATTAATTTCGTAATATGTTTATAATTTTTTTATAATCAATTAGAAATATTTAGTTGATACAATGCCTTATTTTAAATAATCTGTGTCAAACATATTTTACGTCCATTGGATAAGAAAAATAACATATTTCTATGAAACAATTAAAAAAATTCAAATTGTTCATTAAAATGTTTATAACAATAGTAACTATTCACATATTTAAATTATTTGTTATTGAAATATTACTGTTTGGTTGTCTAGAGGATGTTTTAGTTGAAAAAAAATTTTTTCGTAAGTGAATATGACTAATTTTGGAATTTGTTTATAATTCTCGTTATAAACAATAAGAAATATTTATTTAATACTATTTTTTATTTTAAATAATCTGTTTCAAACATATTTTACGTCCATTGGATAAGAAAAGCAACATATTTATATGACAAAATGAAAAAAAATTAAAATTGTTTATTAAAATTGTTTATAACAATAGTCATTGTTAAGATATGATCATTGTTTGTTACGAGCATTATTCTGATGAGATATTTCAGCATTTTCAACCAACAAAAAATTTTTTGTGCCATTGAGCATCTCAACCATGTATTTGTTTATATAATTTGTTTATAACAATTAGTTTCAAACTAAAATTAATTGTATATGTTCCTTATGAGTACCAACATTGATTCCAAGGCCCAGTTGCATTATGACAGTCTTATATTCGGAGAAAAAAAATAACATTCTCAAAAAGTATAATTTTTCCTGATTGTTTATTTATATAAATAATTATTCAGGCTCAATTAAAAAATCCATTCTATAGACGGTCTTGTAAAACTATTCTCGAGTAGTTAAAAAAAAAAACGTCCAAATCTGATGTACACCCATCCAAGTGAGGAAAATCTGTCAGAAATTAATAGAGGGGTCTTTCGAGTTAAAACTGTGCAGGAAATCCTAGTTAGTTTGTATCGAGATACAGGCAAGGAAAAACTATTCTCGTATTGAATGAGGAAATTTCATTGATTACTAGTCAAAGATTTCATCATTCAAATCTGTTCAGGAAATTTTAGTTAGGTTCTAACTAGGCACTACCTAGTTTCTCTAGTCTAGTTTTTCCCCATTTCAGCCCTAAGAGTTACTTCAGAGTGTAGGGCTCTAGTAGGGCTCCCCAAGGGGGGCATTTCGTCCGTTAGTCTAATCTTATCTAAATTAATAGTAAATGAATATTGTATATTAGTAAAATCATAAGTAAATAAATTGTTAAAAAATTGTAAAGAAAAGTTATTGTGATTCAGTTCTGAAAAATTAAGAAATTTCAGTTGAACATTATTTTAATTGGGGTAAAAGAATTTTTTTTAGGCATTTCTACAGAAATTATATGATGACTTATTGTTGTCATAACATAGAGTGACCTTGCCGTAAAAGATATGTATTTAGTAAATAAGATAAATATCGGCTAGTTAGGAAGTCCTCTATTCATTCTTCCTTTGATTCTCTGCTCTGTTGTTACAATGTTTTATTTCAATAAGATTGCAGCCTATATTTTACTTTCTATTATTATTTTTTCCGATTTTTCGAGTAAGTAAATGTTTCTATTAAAATTAAAGTTGAAGACATTAAAAACAATTAGAAATATTTTTTTTAATTTTCAGATGGAAGTATTTTATTTGAGATATCATCTGACAATGAACCTGATTCATCAATAGAACGTGTTCCTTATACTGTGAGTAATAATTTTTTTTTTATTGAATTCTTTCAATTTAATTTCGAAGATTGTCAAATTTTTTATAAATTGAAATTTAATTCATTTAAGGCTTCAATTCTTAGACACGGAAAAAAATGGTGTGGTGCTGCAATTTTGACGGAGTATTGGCTGATAACTTCAGGAGTTAAAACTTATGGGTAAATCAAATAAAGAATTAAAAAAAAAACCTAAATTAATATGTTATTATAAATTTTGAGAATAGATCAAAACTTTGATATTTTCAAAATAGAAAGGAATACTTAAAAAAACAACAATTATCAAAATTTGCTTCCTTAGATTTTTTCTCGTTTTTAAAAATTCATTTACATAAACGATTTTTAAATTTGAGAAATTTTTTTTTAGAGATTTACATCGAATTAATCCAGAATGGCTAACAGTCGTGACAGGAACAAACGATATAAATTTAGGAGGAAATAGACACATAATTGAGAAAATAATCCATCCTCACGATTTTGCATACAATTCTTATAATGACTTAGCTCTTGTCAGGGTAAGTGTCACCTCGAAAGGAATGTGATTTCCAGTTTTTTTAAGCTTTTTTTTAAATGTAGTTTCAATATTAAAATATCATTTCATTTGTAAAATATTATTTATATAAGATATAAATTATAATGCCTTAATGATTAAAGTGAAAATTCACAAGGTGGATTTTTCAGCTAAAGTATCCCATTCAATTTGATGAGAAACAACAAAAAATAGAAATAGCACATTATTCCCATAATTTCAAGGAGAATTCCGTAGTAGAAGTATCAGGATTCGGTCATACTGAGGTGAGTTTTTTAAAGATAGAGATTTTTTAAATTGATCAATTTTACAAAAAGAAAAAATCGTCAAGGATGGATATCGAAGAGGAAGGTCAAGGGTCAAGGGTAAAAGATTAAGAATAAATGATCAAATGTCAAGGGTTAACGGTCAAGAATCAAAGGTCAAAGATCAATGATCAAATCTAAGAGGTCAGATTCTTAGTTAAAAGGTGATCAATGATCAAAGGTCAATGGTCAGAAGTCATACATTAGAAATCATAGTGAAATGGTCAAGGTCACGACAATAAGATAAGATATCACCCTAGTAGAAATTTGTCCTAGTTTTAGGCAAGTTTCTAGTCAGTTTTTCCCTACGTCTGGTTAGCACCCAACTAGGAAACTTGTCAGTTACTAGTGAGGAATGTAACGCTGCTTCGAGTGAGGAACTGACTAGGAAATCTAGAGGGAATCTGGTTAGTTTCTTACGAGGTACTTAAGTAGATTTAATAAAATTATTTCCATTTTTTAAATGAAATATAAACTCTTTTATTTGCAAAAATATAAAATAAATTGTATATTTTCCACTCCTCGTTCATTCCTTGGCCGCTTTAAAAATAAAAACTAATGTGACATCTATGATTAAAAACGATTAAAAAAAAAAATAATTTTTTAACTTCAATTAATAAATTAACAATTAAAATGTTGTATTCTTTGTACATTATTAAATTATTTTTGTTCATGTTGTTTCTCTTTACAAGTATTTGCATTAAATTATTAATTTAATAATCATTTAATAAATTATCATTTATAAAATACTTTTTTCTTTTCAAGCGAGGAAAATCTGTCAGAAATCAGTAGAGGGGTCTTTCAAGCTAAAACTGAGCAGGAAATCCTAGTTATCAGTTTGTATCGAGATACAGGCAAGGAAAAACTATTCTCATATTGAATGAGGAAATTTCATTGATTACTAGTCAAGGATTTCCTCATTCAAATCTGTTCAGGAAATTCTAGTTAGGTTCTAACTAGGCACTACCTAGTTTCTCTAGTCTAGTTTTTCCCCATTTCAGCCCTACGAGTTACTTGAGAGTGTTAAGGAAAAACTAGACCAATTTCTACTAGGGCAGTGGTCAAATGTAAAAGAATATAGATCAAAGTTTATAGTTTAAAATCCAAGAATCAAGGATCATTAATCATAAATAAAAGTTAAATGGTCAAAGATAAATGGTCAAATGTCAATGGTTAAAGGCCAAGACTCAAAGGTCAATGGTCCAAGGTCAATGGTCAAAGACCAATGGTAAAAGGTCAGTGGTTAAAGGTCAGTAGTCAAATGTCAGTGGTTAAAGGCCAAGACTCAAAGGTCAATGGTCCAAGGTCAATGGTCAAAGACCAATGGTAAAAGATCAATGATTAAAGGTCAATGGTCAAAGATCATATATCAGTATTCACAGTTAAAAAGTTAATTGCCAAATTATAAAATTTGCAATTATAAAAGGTCAAGGGTCAAAGGTCACAGTTCGAAGGTGAAGTTTATCCTATTAATTATAATTTCTTGTTTACAGACAAGCAGGCCAGAAATACGAGTTTCTAAAATGATTGTCAAAAATTTAAATACAAGCTCAGGAAGAAGATTTAGAGTTTACAATATGGGAAGAACTGATTGTGTAACAGATCCAGGTGATCCTGCAGTCTTTAATGAAAAATTAGTGGGAATTTCGTATCGCCGAGATGTCTGTCACCCTAACATGCCGTATGATTTCATGAAAATTAGTTATTACTATGACTGGATAATGGAGACAATTCCAGAATTGAAGTTTGAAGAGAAAAAAAATTTCTTTGCAATGTGGGCATGGATCTTTGCAACTCTTGACAAATCTTTAAGTTAAGCTAAATAATGAAATTAGTACTAAAAGTAATACAATGGTAATATAGTATTTTAAAAAAATTAAGTTTTGTATTCTTATTCAATTATAATAAACTAATAATTAAATTATGTTTTTCAAGCCAAAGCTCAAAGATTAAAAATCAAATATTAAAGGTCAAAGGTCAAAGTTAAAAGGCGCTAGATCAAAGATGAGAAGCCATGTGTTATAGTTTATAATTCAGAGTTCAAAGTTTAAAGTCAAAGATCAAAGGTCAAGGATTAAGGGTCAGAGGTCAACCGTCAAATATGTATCACTATAGGTTCCAGTTTATAGGTCAGAGTTCAGAGTTTAAAAGAAAAATATCAAATACCATGAGAGAAAGGTATTTGACCCTTGACCAATAGTCAAGGGTCAAAAATCGAGGGTTAAAGGTCAAATATTAATGGTCAAAGATCAAAGGTTAAATACTAGGGGCAATAGGTTATAATTTACAGGTAAGATTTCATAGTATAAAAGTCAAATCTTAAAGATTGAAGAAGATCAGAGATATAAGGTCAAGGGTCAAAGTTGGGAGGATCATATGATATAGTTAAGGTAGGTCAAGTTTAGAGTACAAAAAAAATAATAAAAATCATGGTCAAGGGTCAACAGTCAAAGATCAAAGGTCGGCAGTCAAAGGTCAAAGGTCAAAGTTCAGTGGTCATAGGATACAGTTTATACGTCTAGTTCAGAGTAAAGAAGATAAATAATAAAGGTCATGTTCAAGGATCAACAGTCAAAGGCCAAAGATTAAAGGTTAAAGTTCAGGGGCTAGAATTTATAGGTCAGAGTTCAGAGTTCAAAAGCTAAATATCAAATCTCGTGATCAACAGCCAACAGTCAAAGGCATAGGTCATGGGTCAAAGATGAATTGCTATATTATATATATTATAAATATTAAATGTCATGATTAAAGGTCAAAGGTCAAAGCTCAGCAGTCAAAGGTCAAAGGTCAAAGTTCAGGGGCCATAGGTTATAGTTTATATAGGCCAAGAGTTCAGAGTTTAAAAGTCAAATATCATTAGGGTTGTAAAGTTTCATGAAACTTTGATCAAATGAAAAGTTTCATGAAACTTTTGAAATGTTTCAAAGTTTCATAAGTTTCAAATATTATGGCGGGAAATTTAAAAATAATTAAAAATTGAAATAAATAAGCAGTTAAAAAAATTAAATTATTAGATAAATAATAAATTATCTTATATACATAAATTAATATTAAAATACAATTATAACAATACTGAAATGATGTTTTCTTCATTTCGAATCTAGCACGACACAAAATAACCTAACTTCAAAATGATGTGAACGCGCATGCGCATATATGTTTTATGAAACTTTGGAATGTTTCAGAAACTTTGGTCCAATGAAACGTTTCATTGTTTCATGAAACTTTCAATATTTCAATGAAACGTTTCATCGACTCACATCCCTAAATATCATGGGTCAAAGTGAAAAATCAGTGGTCAAAGGGCAAAAGTCAAAGGTCAAAGGTCAGATATGAGATTCATGGGTTGTATTTTAAAGATTAGAGTTCACCACCCT
Organism: Synergus itoensis; assembly: GCA_904066005.1. Taxonomy (NCBI): domain Eukaryota; kingdom Metazoa; phylum Arthropoda; class Insecta; order Hymenoptera; family Cynipidae; genus Synergus; species Synergus itoensis. Next base: position 226,504 of record CAJFCP010000130.1, on the reverse strand, counting down.
TTTTGTTTGTCACAACGAAATTCAAAGTCAGATTGTTTAAACTTCTTAAAATACAAATTTAAAGCTCAAAAAAATGTTTTATTTCGAAATTTAAGAATTAAAAACTTGTTGCGTATAAAATTTATGATAACGTTATAATGTGAAAACTTATTTTTGTCTTTATGCAAGAAAAATCTACAATTGATTTGTCAAACGGATATCCGATAGAGATAGGAAAATAGTACTTATATATTATATTGCAATATTTTCAAATTTCCTCTGTTTTTAATGTCGAAATAAGTATTGGTCATCCGAATTTAATTGATAAGATTTCCGTATCATTGAGAGCATTCTAGTTTGATAACATATAGGAAGACCTAATTAAAACTAAATCGTATATCCGTCATATACTTTGATACCGAATACGACTTCCGTAGCCCTTTTTTATATAAGTAGACGATAATATCCGGTAAGTTGTCACAGTTCTTGATTCAACATGGAGTTGTTTTACGTCTTCTTTCTTCTCGTCTCGAGCGCCAGCTCTTTTGCCTTTCACGGTATTTCTATATTTAATTAAACAATTTTTTTATTTGTCAAAATAATATTACATTTTTTTTTAATGCTATAAAGTTTTGATATATTTTTCGACTTAAAGAAATATTTCTTCAAATTTTAGACGTGAGGAAAATTTGCCTGAATATTTATGAACCATATGGTTGCTTGCTAAAGTCATAAAAGTCAAGGAGAATTCATTTTATTCGAAATTATTTTAAATTCTTGTAAATTCTTTTGAATTCATCTTGATATTTTTTGAATTTTTTCTATTCCAGTAGATTCGCTTCAATTTGTCTAATTTTTCAGAATTGTTTTCAATTCACTTTGAATTTTCGTAAATTCCTTTGAGTTCACTTTGAATTCTTTTGAATTCTTTCAAATTTTTTGAATTTTTGGAAATTTGGTTCGTAATTGCTTTCAATTATTTTTAATTCACTACGAATTCGTCTAAGTTCCTTTGAATTCTATTCACTTTTTGAATTCGCCTGAATCAATCTTTGAATTCTTTTGAATTCATGCTAATTCCCTTGATTTTTTTTAATTTCTTGATTTCTTTGGAATTCATATAAATTATTTTGGAATATTTTAACCCTGAAAAAATTTTTTGGGATCACATGCACCCCACAATAGTATTTATCCAATTTTGAGTGTCTAAAGATAGAGGAAGCTGGTTTGGTTAGATTTTAGTTGTTTTAAAAAAATTTTTTTCAGTTTTTTTCAAGTTTTTTTTAGCTTTTTTTAGTTTTATTTTTAACATACTTAATTTTAATTTTTAACTATATATAATCTATTATACTACTTTAAAACCCTTTGAATTCTTTTGAAATTTCTGAATTTTTTGAATTTCTTTTAATCCACTTTGAATTCTATTCAATTTTTTGAATTTCTGGAAAATATTTTGAATTTTTGCAAATTCGTTTGAATTCCTTTGAATTTGTTTGAAATAATTTTAAATTCTTGGAAATTTCTTTGAATTCTTTTGATTTTACTTACTTTCTTTTAAACGCCCATCAATTTTTTTCAATTACCTTAAAATATTTGAATTTTTGTTACTTCAAATTGAATTCTTTTGAATTCTTGGAAATTTCACAGAATTTTTCTGAATTACGTGAATTCTCTCTGAATTCTCGTAAATTCATTGGAATTCTTTTTAAATAACTTGAATTCTTAAAAATAAAATTTAAATTATTTTAAATTCACTTTGATTCAATTGAATTCTTTTGAATTGAATAATAAAAGATTTTCGTTGTTATTATAAGTATTAAAAACTTAATAAAATACTATTTTAAAGATACCTTTGATGAACCCTTTGCGGAATATGATTCGAATTATATCTCCAAACGAATTTTGGAAGGAGTTAAGACAAACATAGTGGAAGCACCCTTCATGGTAAGAAAAATAATAATTCGAGAACTATTTCTACGCAGAGAAAAAAAATGTAAAACAATAAATCATTTTTTACGATTTCTTGAAATTTCAGGCAGTAATATATGCAGACATGTCTTATGTCCAATTTTACCCATATAGTATTGGAGTAATAGTTTCGAATCGCTGGATTTTAACCACAGCGAAGTTCCTCGTTATCCAGTGAGTATATTTTCGTTTTAGTCATTTTTATTTTATTTAGATTAAGATATCTTAGCGATAGCTTCGGATTGAAATTCATTCCGAATCAATCCGAATCATTTCGGAATTTGTATCCGAACCAAACAGTTTCATTCCGATCTAATCCAAAGGAAGTTTTCAATCCGAATTAATCCGCAACCCATTTAAAAGCAATCCGAACTTTTAATCCGAATGAATCCGCCAATCCGAATTAATCAGAATTAATCCGAACTTTCAATCCAAATGAAAACAGTCAATCAGAACTTTCATTCCGAATGAATCCTGTCTATTCGAATCAATCAGAATTAATCCGATCTATACAAATCAATCTGAATGATTCCGAAAAATTCGGATAAATTCGGATAAATTCGGATTGAAAGTTCGAATTAATTCTGATTAATTAGGATTGGCGGATTCATTCGGATTAAAGGTTCGGATTGATTTTGAATGGGCTTCGGATTAATTCGGATTGAAAACTTCCTTCGGATTAGATCGGAATGAAACAGTTTGGTTCGGATACAAATTCCTTATAGTTCCGGCCGGACCGGAACCTTTTAAAATCTGCATAGTTCCGGCCAGATTGGAACCCTTAAAAATCCTTATAATTCCGAACTTTTGTTAAATATTTAATTAATAATATTAATTTTATTAATAATATTCATTATTTCGCAGAAAAGGTAAAGTTTGGACGGTTTTAGTAGGAATGGATGACGTTAATCATATCGCAGAGAAAGCAAACTCGTACGGATACGAAGTAGCTAGGCACATCATTCATCCTGATTTCAAATTGAATGAAGTATACAATGATATCGCATTGGTTAAGGTAAAATTTAAACTTTCATTATTGATTAAACTGGTGGCCCTTTTTATTTCAAAAGAAGCGGTCTGCGCAGGTCATATTTTTCTATTTTCAAAATACTTAAATATGTTATTTTGTGGTCGATTTCATGAGATACGTATAATTTCTTTTAGCTGAAAAAATTTTTTTTTTTTATTTTTCGAAATTATCGTTTTTGCCGTAAAATTCAATTTTTTTCTTAGCTCGCAGGAACTTTTTTTTGAAACGTTCATAACTTTGGTAAAAATTGATGGATTTGTACAATTTATTTTTTAAATGTGTGTAATCGTTTACACTTCAAAGAAAAAGTATAAATTATTAATTGCGCAGTTTTTGTAATTATTTATTTATATAACAAGAAACAAAAAGTATAGATTTTCTTCAAAATTTTTATTCTCGAAAAGTGTATTTTTTTCGCTTAAAATTTTATAATATTAAATGGATAGTTCAAACTGTATCCTGACGTAATGGCTATAGTAAAGAGATAGGAAGAGATAGAAATTTGAAGATAGAAAAAGATAAAACTTTTTTATCTCTTCCAAGTATCTATTTTATACATGTTTCTTTCTTGCTTGACAAACGTAGATTTTTACAAAAAAAAAATATAAATAAATAAAATTATATATTGTATAAATAAAATTATTTAAATAAATTATATAATTTATTTTAGGTCCGCAGAGATATAGCGTTCAATGATAGGCAGCAGCCCATCCCACTTTTAATACCAATCGAATATTCGGATATTCAATATAGATTGTTCGAAAAGAAGTTGGAGACGACGGTTTACAATTTTGGAAGCAATGTAAGTTTTGTTTTAAAAATAATTAGTTTTATGTAAGTTTTAATAAAAATACAGAAAGTATATCAAGGTGAATTAAAAAGAAATTCAAAAAAATTAAACATGGATTAAAAAATTTTTTTTTTATTTCTAAGAATTCAAGTGATTTAAAAAGAATTGCAATGAATTTACAAGAATGCAGAGAGAATTCACGTAAATTCAAAAGAATCAAAGTGATCGCAAAAGAATTTAAGTGAACTTAAAAGAATACAAGTGAATTCAGAAAAATTCTGTGGAATTTCCAAGAATTTAAAGGAATTCAATTTGAAATAACAAAAATTAAAATAATTTAAGGTAAATTAAAAAAAAAATGATGGGCGTTTAAAAGACAGTAAGTGAATTCAAAAGAATTCAAAGAAATTTACAAGAATTCTTTTAAATTCCTTTGAATTCTTTCGAATTTCTAGAAATTGAGTTCATTTGAAATTTTTGAATTATTTTGAATTATTTAGAATTCATTCGAATTCTTTGAATTCCTTTGAATTCTTAGACATATTTTGATCCTTGCAATTATTTGAGTTCTTTTATATTCATTTGAATCATTTGACAAATTTATAATTTATTTGAACTCGTTTGAATTCTTTGAGTTCCTTTTAAATATGTTGAACTTTTTAAAATTCATTTAAAAGATTTTTTTCTTGTAAATTCTTTAGAATTCCTGTAAATTCCTTTCAATTTTTTGAATGTAAGTTTTATTTAAAAATAATTAGTTTTATGTAAGTTTAAAAGAATACAGAAAGTATATCAAAGAATTCAAGGTGAATTAAAAAGAAATTCAAAAAAATTAAACATGGATTAAAAAATTTTTTTTTTTATTTCTAAGAATTCAAGTGATTTAAAAAGAATTGCAATGAATTTACAAGAATGCAGAGAGAATTCACGTAAATTCAAAAGAATCAAAGTGATCGCAAAAGAATTCAAGTGAACTTAAAAGAATACAAGTGAATTCAGAAAAATTCTGTGAAATTTCCAAGAATTCAAAGGAATTCAATTTGAAGTAACAAAGATTCAAATAATTTAAGGTAATTTGAAAAAAAATTGATGGGCGTTTAAAAGACAGTAAGTGAATTCAAAAGAATTCAAAGAAATTTACAAGAATTCTTTTAAATTCCTTTAAATTCTTTTAAATTATTTTGATTTATTTTGAATTCCTTCGAATGATTTTAATTCCTTTTAATTATTTTAAACTTTTTTAATCTCACTTTAAAGATTTCTTGTGAATTCTTTGAATTCCTTTGAATTCTTAGACATATTTTGATCCTTTCAATTCTTTGAATTCTTTTATATTGATTTGAATCATTGACAAATTTTTAATTTATTTGAACTCGTTTGAATTCTCTCCAGTCTATTTGAATTTTCGTTTGAATTCTTTGAGTTCCTTTTATATATTTTAAACCTATTAAAATTCATTTAAAAGATTTCTTTGTTCTTTCGAATCTTTTTGAACTTTTAGTAATATTTTTAACAACTGATTTTTGATTTCTTTTCAGAATACGCATTTCAGAAGTTTGCTGAAAAAGAATACAATTTACGTAAACACAAGAGTTGTCGATTTGCACGAACGTCTCTTTGTATCTGCTTGGCACTCTCTTCCGACTTGTTATGGTGATGCTGGAAGTCCTGCAATTGTAGAGGGAAAATTGGCTGGACTTTTGAGCGTTGAGTATGCTTGCGGCCAAGATTACCCGAACGTATTTACAAGTATTCTCTACTACCATGAATGGATAACGCATGTCATTATGAGTCGGGAGTGACCGAAGATGATGCCAAGAAAGAATATGTTTTGTCAAATTTAAGTTAAAATTTTTCTATTAAAACCTCGTATAAAATATATCTGTATTATAATATATATATATAATTAATAAAAATATGATGGAATTATATAAAAATTGACATCTAGTAGTTTAAAAGTCTTAAATTTCAATTTCTGTTTTGATAATAGTGGCGCCTTTTTCTCATGCAAGGTGCAGACTTGCAGAGTGCTAACAACATTCCGAAGAATCATCTTCCATGCACGCGGTCTAGTCGCCCTTTAAATAGGTAAACTAACGAAAAAAACTTTCGCTTCTGGCGCTTCCTTCTCTCATTATTCTCTCTCTTTCTTTGATCTTTTGTTTTATTTTATTTTCTTTCTTTCTCCCTCTGCGGTTGATCATCCTTTGCAAATGAAGGTGAATCTTTTCGAGGAGTCGCTTCCAGGCCCAATCTCGAATTCTTCCACGTGTTTTATTGTATTCAGGACAGGGATCAGAGCGCCTGAGTTTTAAACTAAAGGCATTTTTAAAGGTTCTCACCGGTTCATTATGTACTTATAATTTTAAAGCGTAGGAATCGTACAAATTTTTATGTGTTCAGTCTACCCTTTTCCCATCCCTTTTCCAAACCCCTTTCCTAATATTCCCATTTTCCCGTAGTCAAAAATAGAGAATAAAATAAAAAATATATTTCCAGGTGATAATGCAAAAGAATTCGATTTGAAAATTTGGGTTCGGACCTTTAACAGTTTAAATTTAAAAAGCTTAGGTCCAAACGGAAACCTTTCGTATTTAAAGATGTTCGGGTTAGGTGCAAACCGAGGGGTTGCCAACTCGACCAAGCGGATATACACCTACTTCTAACTTCAAGATATTTCAAGATATTTCAATGACTTCAGAATATTTCACTGACTTCAAGAGATTTCAAGAAAATTCGAATGAATTCACGTGACTTCAAGTGAATTCAAATGACTTCAGAAGATTTCACTGACTTCAGGAGATTTCAAGAAAATTAAAATGAATTCACGCGACTTCAAGTGAATTCACGTGACTTCAGGTGACTTCAAGTGACTTCACAGACTTCAGAAGATTTCACTGACCTCAGAAGATTTCAAGAAAATTCTAGTGAATTCACGTCATTTCAAGTGAACTCACGTGACTTCAAGTGAATTCAAATGACTTCAGAAGATTTCACTTCAGGAGATTTCACTGAATTCAAGAGATTTCAAGAAAATTCAATTGAATTCACGTGACTTCAAGTGAGTTCACGTGACTTCAGATATTTCAGGAGAATTCAGGAGATTTCAGTACAAGTGTACACCTGATTTCACGTGATTTCAAGTGAATTTACGTGACTTCAGGTGACTTCACTGACTTCAGAAGATTTCACTGACTTCAGGATATTTCAAAAAAATTCAAATGAATTCACTTCACTTCAAGTGAATTCACGTGACTTCAAGTGAATTCAAATGACTTCAGAAGATTTCACTTCAGGAGATTTCACTGAATTCAAGAGATTTCAAGAAAATTCAAATGAATTCACGTGGCTTCAAGTGAATTCACGTGACTTTAGGTGACTTCAGATATTTCAGGAGAATTCAGGAGATTTCAGTACAAGTGTACACCTGATTTCACGAGTTTTCAAGTGAACTTACGTGACTTCAAGTGAATTCAAATGACTTCAGAAGATTTCACTTCAGGAGATTTCACTGACTTCAGGAGATTTCAAGAAAATTAAAATGAATTCACGCGACTTCAAGTGAATTCACGTGACTTCAGGTGACTTCAAGTGAATTCAAATGACTTCAGAAGATTTCACTGACTTCAGGAGATTTCAAAAAAATTCAAATGAATTCACTTCACTTCAAATGAATTCACGTGACTTCAAGTGAATTCAAATGACTCCAGAAGATTTCACTTCAGAAGATTTCACTGAATTCAAGAGATTTCAAGAAAATTAAAATGAATTCACGTGACTTCAAGTGAATTGACGTGACTTTAGGTGACTTCAGATATTTCAGGAGAATTCAGGAGATTTCAGTATAAGTGTACACCTGATTTCACGTGTTTTCAAGTGAATTTACGTGACTTCAAGTGAATTCACGTGACTTCAGATGACTTCACTGACTTCATAAGATTTCACTGACTTCAGGAGATTTCAAGAAAATTAAAATGAATTCACGCGACTTCAAGTGAATTTCACGTGACTTCAGGTGACTTCAAGTGACTTCAAGTGACTTCAAATGACTTCAGATATTTCAGGAGAATTCAGGAGATTTCAGTGCAAGTGTACACCTGATTTCACGAGTTGTCAACCCCTCGGTGCAAACGTAAATTGATGTATTTAATATTTTTTTAAGTATATTTTTTAATTAATAAAGTAATTTGTTTGCCATCGTTTTTTTTTTGAAATTTATCTTTTGTCAAATGTACATTGTACAAGTGTACCTTTTTCAACATTTTAAGCGCATTCCAGAATATCATCGCAAGTGGACGGTCAATATTTAACGTCGAGCATAAACACAGCTTAACGATCTAAAAAAAAGAACCCTTTAAAAATCAAACGTTCTGTTCCTCCTTCCGTGCCGCCTCCTGCTGGTACAAGTATGTAAGTAAGAAATTCTTTCATGCATGAGAATTGAATTTCTTTAGTAATTAATTTTCGTCTTTTATTATTAACTGGTATTAATTTTATTATTGATTATCAATATTGTAGATAATGGACACAGATTCCCGTGTGGAAATCTTCCCAATTAAGCCCAATTATTATTTGGGCGCCAATCTGGGCCCAACTGGGCAACACTATTTGTAAAAAAATCTTAAAATATAATAGTTTTATTAGTAAAATAGTATTTTAGTTGTGATTTTGAATGTGTCCCGTGACCAATTATGATGAAAGTTTAATAATTTATCTTATATTTAAATTCATTGGGCATTAAGTGAGTAACCCCATTTGGGCATAAGCACTACTCAGCGTTACAACCCCGACTAGAACCCAATTAGTAGTTGAGTATTTGTTGGGGTGTGATCGGGGAACCTAATTGGTAGTTGGGAAAATCAACTGGGGCCCATTTAGGCCCCAACCGACTTTTCCACACGGGTGAATGCATTAATTTTAGACAATTGCGAGGTACGAAAGTAATTACATGTTATTTCGGAGTGACTGAAAGTGATTTTCAAGTAATATCAAGTGATTTTCGAGTTTCTGACTATTTCCACACCTACTTCTTACTCTTATTCTCGACTAACAAGGTCGTAATAAAAATAAAACGAAAAAGGCACGCAGAGTCTCGTGGATCCGTCAAGACAACGGGAATGACTCAGACGCTAATAAAACGGGCTCAACAAGCAACAAGCCAAGAGAAGACACAGCTCGTGCGCAGGCCATGGGAAAAGGCCAGCGGATTCATTGACTCTGGTCCAAGTTGGCGCGAAGGTCTCTATTCTCCCATTAAGCTTTGGATGATACGCGTTTGTTTTATGACTCTTAAACAAATCGTTTCCCTCCTCTCTTACACCCTTGCGAATGTCGGATTGAAATTGTGGGGCCTTTCCTTCAGTTCTCCTCCCAGTCGCAATGGATTAAGTAGTTACTGCTTATTTTAAGCGATTACTCACCGCGCTTTCGTTACAGCCGAATTCTGTAGCAGATATGATCCTGCCCCTTGATAATAATTAGCAGAGGGCCCGACAAATATTTTATTGCTCGCCGGCGAGCCTCTCATGAATAAAAAACGTATATGGTTAAAATGTATTTTAGGTTTATCGCACTCACTCAATTTATGATGTACAATGAATAAATTTGTCGGCGGAAATAATGTTATTGATAGTCGTGTGAGAAGCCTTGAATCACAACATCTAACAATAAGTTACTAAAACAATTTCGTCATTCAATTTTATTGACAAAAATTCATTTCTCAGGTTTCAATGGTTTCCCCAAATACCAATTTTTAATTATCTTAACTTATTACATGAGGAAAATAATTTTAAAAATTTTTCTCTCTACTCCTCATCTTTTATATTTTACGGCTCTCATTTACTTCCCTCGTCACATTTCAATTTTATACAATCAAACCACTCCACATCTCACGGGTAAACCTCCTCACTTGACCACATTTTCTTATAAGAAACTCTCCTCCCCCTGATAATCTGCCCTTCCCGCACCCCTTCCATTTCTCTTACCCCTTACAATTACCCCTTACTTAACCCGCATATCCCCATAAACAACTATCTCCTCCTCCTCCTCCTCCTCCTCCTCCTCCTCCTCCCCCTCCTCCTCATCCTCATCCATCCTCCTACCCCACCCCTCCTCATCCACCTCCTCCTCCTCCTCCACCGCCCTCTCCCCCCTCCTTGGATCACAACATCTAACAATAAGTTACTAAAACAATTTCGCCATTCAATTTTATTGACAAAAATTCATTTCTCAGGTTTCAACGATTTCCCTAAATGCCAATTTTTAATTAGGGAACGTACCCATACTACGTGACCCGTTTAGGGGAGGGGGGGTCTTCAAAATACCACGCTTGGTCACAGGGGGGGGGAGGGATCTTAGATCTTCGTCACGTAGTCAATTACAATATGTTTTTAAAGTTTTTTGTTCTTGATAATATTTTTTTAACTTATAATTATATATTAGGTATGCACGCATTCTCGGCGTCACGCGGCAAGCGCCATATTAATAAAGACAAATATGAGCCAAATTATTTTTTTTAACTTTCTGATTGCAAAAAATAATTTAAAATCACATTTATGAATTACCACGTGACAATAGGGGGGAGGGGGGGTCTTGACATATACTACGGGTGGTCACCGAGGGGTGGAGGGGGGTAAAAAATGATAAAAACGGGTCACGTAGTATGGGTACGTTCCCTTATCTAACCTATTACGTGAGGAAAATAATTTAAAAATTTTTCTCTTTACTCCATCCCCTCATCTTTTATATTTTATGGCTCTCATTTACTTCCCTCATCACATTTCAATTTTATCCAATCAAACCACTCCACATCTCACCGATAAACCTCCTCACTTGACCAGATTTTCTTATAACAAACTCTCCTCCCCCTCATAATCTGCCCCTCCTGTACCCCTTCCATTTCTCTTATCCCTTACAATTACCCCTTACTTAACCCACATATCTCCCATAACCAACTATCTCCTCCTCCTCCTCCTCCTCCTCCTCCAAAGAATCAAGAAATTCAAGGGAAAATAAGTTACGGATGATAGGAATACTGAATTCCCCTATAGAATTTTGTTTAATTAATTTTAAATCTCTTCTATAAACTTTGAACTGAAATTTTTTGAAATTCTCTTTGAAATACTTTTCGTTGAGTTTCAATTTAATTTTTTTTATTTTGAATTGTTTGTTTGACGTTATCTCCGGAGAAGATTCCAAGTTAGAAATGGTTCCTCTTACGATATTTAAGACGATATTAAGTGCAAGAGCTTAGGGCGATCTTATCTCATCGCTCAAGAGCATCGTATAGTATTCTATCGTTTGCTTGGCGCGCAAAGTACCAGTTCGATCACGTGACGTCATTCGTCACACCACATCGTGTCGTAGGTATTAGCGAGAAATCAATTTTCAAGCATCGCTTCGAGGGATTCGTGCAAGAAATCCAAACTCCAGTCAATCTTATTTTCTTCCCCCTTTTGAAATATTAAAAAATTATTTTCCTCAACTATGGTAAAAATTTGTATTTCCAAAATAAAGTCAAAAATTTGTTTTTCAATATACATATATTAGTATAAATATAAATATTTTCTTTCTATTTTACATAAAAATTAAATTTCGGAAGTACTGTTTGAATTATCTTTAAATAATTTAGAAGCAGTGGGCGTTTTATCTTATTACTTGCTATACTGAGTCTGACTCCGAACGGGATTATCTACTTATGCTGAGTTGGTCGGCCGACTCTGGTTTAAAGAATCAAGGCAAAATTTTTCTTGTAACTTGAAAAAAATGTACATAATTTGAATTAGGGGTATACGATATTTTGACAAACTCGAGCAAATAATTACTGTTGGAATATTTATCAACATTCGTGAATTAACTTTTTAAACAAATTAAATTTGTTTAAATATATTTTTTTAATTCGTTTCCTTTTCTTCTTCTTCTTTTCTCACTTCCTAAATCTTAAGTTCTCCCAAATGTCAAGTCATTTTTCTCTCAAATATCAAGTGCGTCTTCCTCAAATTCCACTTGATAACCACTGCGCACGCGTTGCGTTCGGCATCTGATTGGTTGCTATTCGCGCGCAATTTAAAATGTTAAAAAATATTATATTATACGCAATACGCATGCGCAATTGATATGACTATAGAGATAAAGAATTTCTTGACATTTGAGAGAACCTCTGGCAAAAATTTCTTGACATTTGGGAGACTCGAGTGTATTTCTTTGGTGGAATATTTATCAACATTGATTAATGAATTTTCAATGAGTATTTATCGTGGTATTTATGAAGGAAGGATGTCACTCGATAAGTGTCAAAGAAGGAAGGAAGGAAGGACGAATAATGATTTGAATTATGGCAGTACTCCCGCCAGATGTCAGAGTTCGCCACCTCCCGTATATTGAGTTTGCAGCCTCAATCAGTTTCAGTGACGCACGGAACCCCGCGCGTCTGACAAAAGTCGTATTTTTCTACTCAAGAGTCTGGACAATGTAGACGAGTTAGACAGTTCCTCTAGTGCCACAAATGATTTTTAAGAACACAGTGAACGATGTCCAAACGTCTCATGAACTCATATTAGACATTTTAAAATGTGAGTGTAGGGAGCACTAGCGGCTAGCTATTGTTGTGAAGAGCGAGCGAATTTCGCCGCTGACTATGTGACTCGAACGACGGCCACGATTATTATGGCTAACTTGTGAACTCGCCTTTCATGATGGCGTCCGACAGAACTTCCGTCCTCATGCTGACGAGCTTCCTTCCAAACACGACTCTTCACTCTCTTTCTGGATATTGTTTGGGCAAGAAGTCTTTAAAAATCACTCATTAATTATCTTGGTCAGGATTGATAAACATAAAGTGTGTTCCTATGTTGCATTCTCCTAGATTCGACTACGGCATCAGAGGTATACATTATTTTTGTATGGGCAAGGTCGATGAAGCAAGGCTAATTCTGAACTAATTGCCAAAAGCGAATTAAAAATTGTATTACAAACTAATTTGAATTGCTGGTTGTATTTCAAACTAAATATGATAAATTAAACTCCTTATCGATTCTATGTTACGTTATACGCTGTAAAAAATCCCGATGAAAATTACCAATCAGTTATGAAATATTTTACTATGACTGACGTTGGAATAGTACGATTTTATTGTGAACTTGCAACGATTAGCGTTCTAATTTTACAACATTTGTATGAATTTTGCAGTGAATGTGTAAAATTACCACGAGAATCAGGGGACCTAAAATTATATGCATGATAATCGAGGTAAAGTTCAACCAAACTGTAATGTATATTGCAATGTAATTTTACAACCTTTCGGTAATTTCACAAAACGTACAGCGATCCACTTTACTATCAAAGTGTAAAAATGCAGATCGACTATAAATTCACCAGAATTTTATAATTCCACTTTGATGCTATTTGAAAGAAAAAGCTGTCAAAATCTGTGGAGAAGCACAAATCTATCAGCTGGATTTGAAGTCGAGATTTTCAAGGCACAAAAGGGAAAATTTAGAGTTTTTGATAGCACCAGAGGGAAAGAAGACTTGAACTAACACCGCTTGCTCATTAGTTTTTCGAAAAATCACTTTTGTAGTCCCAAAGGAGCGCGAGATTATTTCACACCAAAAAGGTTAGACATTTTAACTCGCATGATGCAAGTTGACAGTGATCTCGAAGTTGTCTCCCTGCGCGCGCAAGGCACGTTGACTACCCGCTGGAGAAATGTTGCCATTAGCTGTAATCTGGCGCGCGATTCAAAATCGAATTAAATTAATTCGATTCCCACGTATATTGCAAGTAGTTGTTCTCAACCTACTGTCTGGGTGTCTTGACATCCAAAACCCCGTGCTTGTTGCGCCCCTGGAATCTGAGTTTTTCTACAGGAATGTTTTTCAAATTCCATCAGCCTTATGGTGCAGTCCCATGTCCGCAGAAAACGTCGGCGTAAAGCAGAAACTCATGAGAGAGAAAGAGATAAACAGATCTGGCTCTTTCTGTCACTCTCATGAGTTTCTGCTTTACGCTGACGTTTTCTGCCGACATGGGACTGCACCTTTAATTGTAATTCTCTGGAGGAAGCTCAGTGTTCATGAAATTATTACAATAAAATTGTAATACGTCGTACAAGTGAACGCACCCAAACTTCTTGGCAAGGGTTTTATTATAATTTTTTTTTATGGCAGGGGTGGAGGATAAAAGAAGAAAGAAGAAAGGTATATATAAAGTTTAGACCCGGATTGGCGTCACTAAGCGCAGGAAGGACTTTCATACCGTGTGAAATAAACGCCACGAATGAAAGAAGACCAAGCGAAAGGGCGCGGCACAGTCCGGCCCAAACTGGCTGGTGGTCCAAACCAAAAGTACCGAACCAATGCGCTGTGCTGTATCGTTGCTATGAATCGCCACGGGCTCACACGCGATTCTCGAGCCTCGCCTTTCAAGCTGGCATAATTTCCTCTATCTTTTCCCTTTGTCGATGCAATGTAACGCTTCTAGCGTCATTTTCGTGAATGAAAGTTCTGAAATTAATTTTTAAAAGACGGATTGCCATGTTCTGGAATATAAAGAATCCAGAATATCTCTGGAATATCTAGAGAATATAATAGGAGAACCGGGGCTCAGAGGGGGTCAACTGATGATGACATCAAACTTGACCTTGAACTTGATTTTCAAGGTCAACTTTGTTTTTTTAAATGGAAACACCTTTTTTTGACCCCGGATTCAGAAAGAGCGGAAAATTCTACTTTCAAGTATGTACCCAAGTCATCGGTAAATTTTAACCTTGAAGTCAATTAAAGGTTATTTGAAATCAACAAAGTTTTCCGGGGGGTCAAGGTCATTTCTGAAGTAAATTTTAACGAGGAATTCAATGGTGACCTTCAATTTGACCTTTAACTTGATTTCCAAGGTAATTTCAAGGTCAACTTTGTTTTTTTAAGTAGGAAGCCCTATTTTTGACTTCGGATTCAGAAAGAGCGGGAAATTCTACATTCAGACGAGGCATCATTTGTGGGGTCCATTTGTGTTTCTGAAGGCAAGATCGTATACTAGAACGTAGAATTTCCCGCTCTTTCTGAATCCGAAGTCAAAAATAGGGCTTCCTACTTAAAAAAACAAAGTTTACCTTGAAATGACCTTGAAAATCAAGTTAAAGGTCCAATTGAAGGTCACCATTGAATTCCTCGTTGAAATTTACTTCAGGAATGACCTTGACCTCCCGGAAAACTTTGTTGATTTCAAATGACCTTTAATTGACTTCAAGGTTAAAATTTACCGATGACTTGGGTTCATACCTGAACGTAGAATTTCCCGCTCTTTCTGAATCCGGGGTTAAAAAAGGTATTTCCATTTAAAAAAAAGTTGACCTTGAAATAACCTTGAAAATCAAGTTCAAGGTCAAGTTTAATGTCATCATCGGTTGACCCCCTTAGGTTCCGAGAAATTTAGGTGGGATGATTAAAATGGCCCACCCTATATATTAGGGTGGGCAGAATTTTTTTTCGAATTTTAATTATGGCTAGCAATTAATACCCTGAAAACGATATTAGGAAAAAAATTGTTTATTATTTTGTATCATCTTTTGTTCTATTTAAAACTTCGAATTTCAAATAAAAATTACATTACACAGAAAAAAAAAGTTTTGAATCAAGCCCGAAAGGTCTAGTTTGTGTTACAATTTAAGCCAGTTTTTGGGCTTAAAACTAACTTTAAGCCCAAAAACTGGCTTAAATTGTAACATAAACTAGACCTTTTGGGCTTGATTCAAAACTTTTTTTTTCTGTGTATGTTATAAAAAACCTTTTTTTGGAAATTGGATTTTGTCACCACTATAAAGCTTTCTTTTTGAGGAATAAGCAAAAGCATTATTTGTATTTTGAAATTATTTGAAAATCTTGAAATTCCTTCTGATTATTTTTAAATTCACTAAAATCACTTGAAATCTCTTGAACCGCCTTTATATTCTTTAAAAGACTTAAAATATCTTGAAAGACTTCCAGATGTCTTGATATATTTGAAACTTCTTGAAAATCTCGAAACTATTTAAATTTTTTTTGAAATTCCTAAAAATTCCTTAAAATCACTTAAAATTTTTTGAAATCTTTTAAGCGATGCCTTGATATCTTCAAAATATTATAAAATCTTTTGGAAATCTTTCAAAATCATTTGAATTTTTTTACTATCATTGAAAATCACTTGAAATATTAAAAACTTAAAAATCTTGAAACTCTTCTGAATTATTTTGAAATTGCTTTTAAATTCCCTGAAATCAGTTGGTAGTTGTGATTGATATCGAATAAATTGTGGGTGAGATTCGAAATATGAGTTAAAATTAAGTGGAAGGGAAATTTCGGTTAAAATACACTCAGAAAAAAGTTTGTTTGAATCAAACAAACGTATCATTGATATAGGGTCAATCAAAAAATATCTTTGAATTAAACAAAATTTGTTTGATTCAAATAAATTGTCTTTAACTCAAAAAAATTGATTTCATCATATTAAAAAAAAGTTGCTTTGAATCAAACAAATTTTTTTTAATTCAAACAAATTTTGTTTAATTCAAAGATATTTTTTGATTGACCCTATATTAATGATACGTTTGTTTGATTCAAACAAACTTTTCTCTGAGTGTAAATAAGTAGAAATGGGTAGGGTTGAAGGTAAAACAGTTTATTTATAAAACCACATATAAGAAAGTTTACAAGGTAGAAGAATTTCGTAAGTGGTTCAATATATACCGTTATCGTTACCGTTAATTAAAAAAAAGTAAAGCCTCTCCATTACGCGTTACTGAAAAAAAGTAATTTTTCTGGTAACGCATTACTGTCAAACACTGCGAAACACGCCCCTTGTTTTTATTTGTTTATACTGAAAACGTGGAATTGTGATAAAACCTTCTATTGTCGCCGACAAACCTTTAATGTTTGGCGTTTCCGAGCAAAAGAGCGGAAACTACCGTAGGAGTGATGTTTATTGCTCAGAGAATAAGTTTAGATAGCAGATATCTTAAATAAACTTCTAAAACACCGCATTTTGCTATGTTCCGGTTGCACAATTCGCTTTATTTCAAAATAAAAAAGTTGAAAATCTTGAAATGCCCACTTGAATCTTGTTCACTTTAATTTTCTGAAATTCCATAAAAATTCTTGAAATTCTTGTCAATTTATTGCATTTCCCTAATAAAATCATCTGAAAGCATGTTTTTTATGGAATATATTTTAATATATTTATATGAATATATTTAAATTCTCGCAGAAAAACCTATAGAATTATCTAGAAAAATATTTGAGCAGCCCCTAAAATATCACTGATTTTCCTCAAATTTTTATAAAATTTTTTATTTTCTATGCTTTTAAAGATTAAGCTTTGCATAATATTTTGCAAGGGCCCTACTGAAAGTAAACGGATTGAAATTTTATCCGTTTTAATCCGTCATCTATATATAAGTATCCGTTTGAATACTTTGTTAATACTCAGCGATCCGTTTGTATCCGTTGGCTATCCGTCTATCCGTTTGAATCATAATAATCTTCTCCGGTGTCAATATCCGCTTTAATCCTTTTGTATCCGTTTTTTTATACTTATCCGTTTCAATCCTTCATTTTTTATCCGCGACTCAATTCTTATTTATCCCCGAACTACTTAGATTTGATCCTGTTACCTATCACGGATTAAAAATTTATCCGTTTGAATCATTACTTATCCTCTTTATTACGTTTTCACAAAATATATTGCCTATCCGTTTCAATCCATAATCTTCTATCCGCCAACCTATCCTTTTCCATTCGCAATCTACTTTGCCATTTCTTGTTAACTATGATGGATAGAAAACTTATCAGGTTGAATCATTACTTATCCTCTGCAATCCTTTCTAAAAAAATGTATTCTCTATCCGTTGTAATCCATGATTCTTTATACACAATCCTAACCTTGTCTATCCGCAACCTACTTTGACACTCCTTGTTAACTATGACGGATAGAATACTTATCCGTGCCAATCATTATCTTATCCTCTTTAGTCCGTTCTTCACAAAATATATCTCCTATCCGTTTCAATCCAAAATTTTCTATCCCTTTCTATCCGCGACCTACTTTGACATATCTTGTTACCTATGACGAATATAATACTTATCCGTGCCAATTAGTACTTATCCTTTTTAATCTGTTCTTCACAAAATATATTTCATATCCGATTTAATTCATAATTTTCTATCCATCATCCTATCTTTGTCTATCCGCGACCTTTTTCGACTTTATCTCACCTATCACGGATTGAAAACGTATCCGTGACAACCAATACTTATCCTCTTCTATTCTTCTAGATTGGTAGATTATATTTATAGTTGGATTAAAAAGGTTACATAAAGATAGAATACTTTTCGATGAAGACAGATTAAAACGGATAAATAGGATACCATCAAGATAAGGATTAAAAAGTTCGGATTCAAATGGATAGAGATAGAGGCGGATTATATTCTACTTCACGTATTGAAACTGATTCAAACGGATAAAGATTTAAAAATCTAAAAAAGGATAGAACATGATTGAAAAGAATGCAAAGTTTACATTCAAACGGATAAAAAAATTTTATCCTTTCAAATCCGCTAATTCCTATCCGTTTGAATTCGTTTAATTCCAGCAGGGAGTAGACTCGAACGAAATTTCGCACCTAGTTTCCGCCATTTCTGTCGGAACTCATTTTAGAAAGGGTTCCTGGCGTTATCGAGTTATTCCTCGGCCCCCAACCCTTCTTTCCCTTCTTAACAATTTAACTCTCCCTTTTGGGCCTCCTTTTGGCTCACATCCGCGAAGCCGGCATGGAATGCGGTCCTACGGGCCCATGGGGTTGCGTGGCTCTGTGGATGTGCAAAACAGGGGCGTAGTCCCGAATTTTTGCTCGAGCCAAATTGTGCCTGATCAGAGACCGTTACCTCCAATACGAAATCACCGTAAAGAGGGACGTAAGGAATAATGTAATGGCGTTTCGTTTTGTCTGATACTTGTAGTACCTGCAATTAACTTGATGTTTAATCAGTGCAGCGGTGTAAGCTTCGCGTTTTGAGAGATGAGGGGGCTTAGAGTAGAGAGGTCGATTACGGCCCTGGTGCGAAGCCGGGGAAAAGGACCGACCTCTTCGTGAGGTGAGTAAAAGGAGATTTCACTCTCTCTGGTCCTTCAGACCAGCCCTCTGCGAATTCTCTCGCCGACAAACACACACACACACACACACACTCTATTTCTTTCTTTAGACAGGGCCGTAATCCGAGACTGACTTAGAAATTTTCGAAATCATTAGAAAAAAAAAATTGCTGTGATGAAAATTTAACACAGAGAAAAAAAGTTTTGAATCAAGCCCGAAAGGTCTAGTTTGTGTTACAATTTAAGCCAGTTTTTGGGCTTAAATTTAGTTTTAAGCCAAAAAACTGGCTTAAATTGTAACACAAACTATAGATCTTTTGGGCTTAATTCAAAAATTTTTTTTTCTATGAAACGCAAAGAATAACAAGAATGTACGATGATGGATTGTAATCTTGCAAGCTTGAATTCTGGTACTCTTGTAACCAATGCAATCTTAAGACTGATTGTAATTTTTCAATTCATATTTAACCCATTGTGGTCACACCTCCGAATAATAACGTGTTGGTCATAAAGGGTCAGGCCGACCCTTTTCGACGTGGAAAAACCGTTGCTATTCTCTTTCTATTTAATATATCGACTTTAAATTTCTACCCAACTTAGTTTAAGGTCTCTTCTTTAAGACCCGACAGTTTTTTTGCTTTTTAAATATTTTTTTCATAATGGAAAAATACAAAGAAAAAGTTTTTCAAAATTTTAACTTTTTCACATAAAAATCCATAAAAAATTCAATTTTTGAGATAATGCACTACTCAGCGTTACAACCCCGACTAGAACCCAATTAGTAGTTGGGTATTTGTTGGGGTGTGATCGGGGAACCTAATTGGGAGTTGGGAAAATCAACTGGGGCCCATTTAGGCCCCAACCGGTTTTTCCACACAGGTACATGCCTTTAAACAATTTTTTCAAGAAGTCCTGCGCCACTGAAAAGTAGGTGAGAGCGAAGGAGAGTGGAGGCGAGGTAAAGGGAAGTTTGATTTACGCACCGGGCCATTAAATCGAAAGCATTGTGCAATAGTTTGAACCCTTCGGTGTAAATGACTTTGCGGCGACTTAATGTAATAAGATCTTAATTGCACACGACAATCTTCCAGGTAAATTCCATGCGGTCTCGAAAACGTTCTGCAGGGTGTCTATAAAATCGAAACTGAGAAGACTCAAAAATAAGTCCCAAAAGTCCAATATCCGAAATATAAGTACCAAACCCATAAGACCCAAAGATAAGTTTCTAAATATAAGAACCAAATATATGTATAATATCCAAAAATTAACGACCCAATATAAGTCACAAAACTACAAGACCCCAAATATAAGTCCCAAAAATATAAGACCCGAAATATGAAAGAGCCCAAAAATAACACAAAAATAAGTCTCAAGATCTCATGGTTAAAAAATTAGGCCTAAAATAATAAAGAAAAAAGTTCGAAAATGAATGGAAAAAAATATAAGGCCCAAAAATAAGTCCATGAATATATCGCTCAAAAATAAGTCCGAAAACCACATAAATCCAAAAAATGTTAAAAAATTAAAGGACCAAAAATAAGTCACAAAATATAAGACCTAAAACTATGAGGCCCAAAAATATTGTACAAAAATAAGTCACAAAACAATATGCTTCAAAAATGAGGCCAAAAACAAAAAAACAAAAAAATTTCGAAAATTAATTGAACAAAAATATGCGGCCAAAAAAATAAGTCCTTGAATATATCACTCATAACACGTAAATCTATGAGACCTAAATATTATAACACAAAATTATATCGTAAGAGTCGTAAAGCCTCAAATATAATTCCCAAAATTTTAGAATCAATAAATAGATCCTAAACTTATTAGACCAGAAGATAAAGCCCAAGAGTGTAAGACCCCAAAAAAAAATCTCAAAATCATTGGGTTGCAATTATTGTACCTAAAAATAAGTCTCCCCAATGTAAGACCCAAAACTATATAGCCTAAAATGTAAAAACCAAAAATATTAAAACAAGTCCACAACCATAAGACTCAAAATATAAGTCTCAAAAATATATATAAGTTCTAGAGAAATGTAAAGACCAAAGTCAAAAATCTCAAAACCACCTACCAGACAAGAAGTATATGAGAATCATGGCTTGAAGACTATAAACGATCGATTGATAAAAGCTGTGTCCGGAAATTGGAGGAGGGGTTCAAAAAGGGTGGGAGGGGATGAAGTGGTGGGAGGGGTGGAAGATAAGGGGGGAGTTGATGTAGTTGGAAATTCGACCTGGAGGCCGCGAGGCAAAGTGGATCGAAGAGAATAAGAGATGAAGAGAGTGCGAAGCAAAGCACAGTTGAGAGAGGGGTCTGGGGTCCGGAGAACGAGGAGGTAAAAACATAGTAAGGAAGCTAAAGAAAAAATAAGAGAAGAACGATATTCTTTGATCCTTTCGAGCTGCGTCTCTCGTTGAACTCTCTCTTTCTTTTCTGGTTCGTTTTCGTTCAGAGGCTCACAGGACCTCCCTGGACCACACTGCGGAGGTCCTCTTTACAATAGTGTAGTATTGAGATGGGCTCACGGCCCCTCAACAAACTTAAAAATTTATAATATGTTATATTAAACTTTATTTGTATTTTTCGATCTACTTGTTATCTTTTGCTTGCTCATAGAGGAAGCTTTGTAGTCGTTAAATTTTCCAATATTTTTAAAATAGTTTAATTAAACTTTCCTCACTAATAATAATAAAAAAATTGTCTAATACAAGATCCTAATTAATTGTCCGGATGTATGTGTGTATGACAGTTGTAGATAAATTGATGAAATTTGTAGAGTATATTGCGGCACCACCTTATATCTCGAAACGTGCCTAAAGATTTTTCAAAATATTGAATTTTACAATTTTTATATGTACACTTAGAATTTTTGTAAAATTGATTTTTCGACTATAACTTCTCAAATAATCAAAATTCAAAGCTTAAGCCCTTAAAATTTTACAACCTTCGAAATCCTTTTAACTTCTACAAAGTTTTTTAAAAGTCAGAAAAATATCTTGAAATTCCTTAAAATTTCATGAAATCCTTAAAAATCCACAAAATCTTTAAAAAATCAGAAAAACCTCTTGAAATCCCTAAAAATTTAACGTTAACTTTCAAAATTATTTTAAATTCTACGAAATCTTTTGAGTCATAAAAATCTTTTGATATACCTCAATGAAATTACCCGAAAAACTTTAGAATCCTTCAAAAATCATACAGTATTTTAAAAGTTATAAAAACCTCCTGATATTCGTTAAAATTCGTAGAAAATTTTGGAAATTCCTTAAAATTCTACGATAATATTCCCTTTATATCCTTTAAAATTTATTCATTAAAATTATTGGAAATCTTATCAAATTCCATGCAATACTTTAATATTTCATAAAATCTTTTATAAATCATAAAAATCCTTTGAATTCTCTTAAAATCATTTAAAAATCGTCAAAATTCCTTACAATACGTTAAAATCTCTGAAAATTCTTCGAAATTCCACGAAAAATTTTTAAATTCCTTAAAACCTAGAAACTGTTTGAAATCTCAAAATCTTTCACACAAAACCTTCCAAAAGGAAGGAATTTAAGGAATTTCAAGATATTTTTCTGATTTTTAAAAAATTTTGCAGAATTTAAAAGGATTTCGAAGGTTGTAAAATTTTAAGGGCTTAAGCTTTGAATTTTGATTATTTGAGAAGTTATAGTCGAAAAATCACAAATCCTTCCAAATTCCTTAAAATTCGTTGAATTATCTTGAAATTCCTCCAAATTTTACTAGTCAAGGATATCCTCATTCAAATCTGTTCAGGAAATTCTAGTTAGGTTCTAAATAGGCACTACCTAGTTTCTCTAGTCTAGTTTTTCCCCATTTCAGCCCTACGAGTTACTTGAGAGTGTTAAGGAAAAACTAGACCAATTTCTACTAGGGTATAAAAAAGTTTCGATTTGATACTGCTTAGGGAAGACCATTGGCAACTGGTAGTGTTCTTTTTATCGGTCAGTCGACTGCGAGATAATTAAAAGCCATTAGGTGAACGAGGCGTCACGTGTACTATCGTGTCGGCGCGATTGTACCACATAAAAGGAAGGCTTGCAGGTGTGAGTTTGCTCAGTTGCTCACGTGTGGGAGTACAGGCATTAAGGAGAAGCAGCATTAAGAGATGTAGTCGAGGTAGGTATACAGGTCGTTAGTGAATTCCCGGTAAGAATTTAATTTATTCAGACTTGGTCCGCAATCCATAATCCGCATACTATCCCCACCCAAAACTGCCCAGAAGATCTAACTGTCCCTCTTTAAAAGTCCTCTCACTTTCGGTGAACTTCATCTTCAAGACTAGGCTAAACTGTAGTCATAGATTTTGGGCCTTCTATGTTTGAACATTATGGTTTTGGGCCTTAAATTTAAATTATTTCAGTTTTGGGACTTACTTTTTATAGATTTTTGTTTAATTATTAAATTTTTGGATTTACTTTTGGGTCTTATATTTTGGGACTTATTTTCGGGTCTAATATGTCTGGGCCTTATGGTTTTGAGTCCTGTGTTTGATGTCTTGATCTTAAAACGTGCCTAAAGATTATTCAAAACATTGAATTTTACAATTTTTATGTACATTTAGAATTTTTGTAAAATTGATTTTTCGACTATAACTTCTCAGATAATCAAAATTCAAAGCTTATATGTAAAGAAAAGAAAAATTCCTTGCGTCGAGACGAATCGATTGACTTGTATAATTAATGGATTTTATTGAATATTAAGGAAGTTATGCTTTTATTTGTAATTTTGAAAAATTTCGTTTTTACCTTTGTTTTCAAATAACCAAAATTCAAAACTAATGTAAGAAAGTAAAAGGTTTTTTGCATCGAATTAAATTAAGTAAACTAATATAAATAAATTTTATTAGGGGCGGATCCAGGGGGGTTAGGGGGTTCAACCCCCCCAAACTTTTGACATTGTATATTCAACATAATAATAATAATAATAATAATAATAAACATACAAAAAGTCGATGTATTGTCCATGGATATTTAACCCCCCCCCCCCGAAATATTTTTCTGGACCGCCCCTGAATTTTATTAAAAAATATGAATAATGAGGTCGAAAGATTCTTTCCCGTGTAGAAATTTCCAAACCTGGCCCAGACCGGTAATGAAACGCCCGGCCCGATCGGGCCCCGATCTGCCCGACCAAGCCCGGGTCTGGGCCTGGTCGGGCCGTGTGTTTCATCCCCGGTCTGAAAACCCCCGATCTGGACCCGATCGGGGCCAGATTCCCCAATCTGGGCCTGATCGGTACCACAGCAAAATTTCTACTCGGGTTGTTTCGAGAAAAAAGAATTATATATATTTTTAAATAAAATTTATTTATATTAGATTACCTAATTTTATACGATACATAAAACCTTTTACTTTCTTACATTAGCTTTGAATTTTGGATATACTTTGTATAATCCGAAGCAAACTGTCTTGATTCTGGGTATATGTGAGAAATTGAAATTTTGCCCACAGTTTCAGCGAGAAGAAACTGATTATGAAATGAAAAAGCAACGAAAAAAAGGGCATAATGAACCCGAGATAAAAAACACGTGTTACCACTAATCGGCGTTTCCTCCTCTTCGATTCTCTTTAACTCCCTATACTCTTATCTTTCTTTTTTTACAGTGTAGTATTTTTTCAGGCCATTCCTGTGGCTCGTCCATTCGGCATTTCGGCCAACCTTTTTCATGTATGGAGGTCGCCGATAGATGAGAATGAGCAAGAATGAGGATCGGCGCCAATGTCCTCCCGGCCCCTCCTTCGCCCACAGATGGGCCCTTTTTGCTTCTCTCGCTTTTCGCGGGCCTCTCACATCATATACAATACCTCCAAACGTGCGAACTCTCCATGAGGTAACATTGAGTGATACATGATGTTTCTCACGCTGATAATTATCACCGTCGCTGGAACCCTCTAAACTTTTCATCTGAGGGACCTTCAATAACAGGTGATCATTGTCACTCCATATCGACAATGGATCACTTATTATACTTGCCGCTGACGTAGAAAATTCAAGGATACAAGTTCGTCAAAGTATATAGGTGGTATGCGACTTAAGGAGTGCCCTGCTGAAAGTATAAATATAGAAAGTCTATCTATTTGAATCTTTTTCAATCTTCAGGAGCAGAGCTGGGTAAAATGGTTCTCAAAATGTATTTAAAATGTAAAATGCAAAATATAGGTTTACAAAATCAATTTAAAAAGGAAAATAGAAAATGGTTTTCTATCTTATATTTAAAATGAAAAATGCAAAATGCATATTTGAAATACAACAGTAAAAAATACAGAAATGGATTTTTATTAACTATAATTTAATTTCCAAAGTCAATTATAAATTATAATTACGTAAAATTTCATAAAGAATAATTACACAGACACACAAAAAGAAAGTTGTCTGCTCCAAGAACGAGACCTATATATTCTTATGTATTTTGACGCGCTGATTCCGAATCCGGAGCCCGATTGACTCCAGCACGTCAAATTTAAGGACATTTGAAGGTCAAATCGGCAAAAAATTCTATTGAAAGAAAGTGACTAGCACTTCTATGGTTTTGAGGACCGCTGAATCCGAATCTGGAATCCGTTTGATTCCATCATGTCTTCATCAAGGTCAATTCAAGGTCAAATTTGCATAATGTGAAAAAAGTGAATTTTTGACTGCAGATTCTGAAAGAATGGAAAATTTTACGTTCAGATATGATATCCACTATTTTTCTTAATATAATCCTAAAGGTCATTTCAAGGTCAATTTATGTTAGTAATTTGAGAGTTCGTATGACGATTGCAAAAATACAAATGAGTGTCTTCGTGGAACTAGACCACTATTTTAATACGTGTTGAGGGTCGCTGAATCCAAATTCAAGGTCCATTTGACCGCAGCACGTCAGGGTCAAGGACATTTGAATGTCAAATTGAGGTCAATCAAGTCGTTTGAGAGGCAATGGCTAGTATTTCTATGGTTTTGAGGGTCGTTGAATCTGAATCTATTCTCAGAATTGCTCCAAGGCCACCGCAATCACAAATGATATGTGCATAATTCGTGAAACTTCTGTTCAGGCATATATCGAATTAGTCATGCATTACCTTCATAGAGATGACGGTACTCCAAGATGCAAACAACGTTTCGTGATATTGCAAAAATTCACACTTTTCTTCTTTTGTATCGAACCCTTTTGTCTTCAAAAGATCTATGTAACGGATTTGTCTTCCTTTTTTGCGTTTTTAGCTCGTTGTCCCTCTTAAGCATCCAAGAAAAATCTGCCATGATGTTTACATCCCATTTTCTTTGATACCGACATTCCATTTCCTTAATATCTTGATGAAACAGTTCACCCTGTTCTTCACTGTAGTCTCCGAGATTTTCTGGGAAGTAATCAAGATGAGAATGTAGAAAATGTAATTTCAAATTCATCAAACAACCCAACTTCTTGAAGTTTTTCAATCAATCTTCAACCAAAGTTTCGTAATCTTCACTCTTCTGATTTCCCAAGAAATTCTCTGAGACTTTTTGAAAACTTGACCATGCATCCATAACTTCAGGATTTATTATTGTGACAAATTTTTCATCTCTGAACAAATTGCGAATTTGAGGAACATCGAAAATACCTTCTTTTAGTTTGGCATCGCTTATGCCCGGAAACTTCTCTCCTAAGTATCCTAAACATAAATTGACCTTGAAATGACCTTTAGGATCATCATCAGAAAAATAAGGGATATCATATCTGAACGTAAAATTTTCCGTTCTTTCAGAATCTGCAGTCAAAAATTAACTTTTTTCACATTATGCAAATTTGACCTTGAATTGACATTGATGCAGACATGATGGAATCAAACGGATTCCAGATTCGGATTCAGCGGCCCTCAAAACCATAGAAATGCTAGTCACCTTCTTTCAATCGATTTTTTTGCCGATTTGACCTTCTAATGCCCTTAAACTTGACGTGCTGGAGCCAATCAGACCCCGGATTCGGATTCAGCGCGTCAAAATACACAAGAATATATAAGTCTCGTTCTTGGTACAGACCTCTTTTTTTTGTGTGCCATTTATGAAATTTTACGTAATTATAATTTATAATTGACTTTGGAAATGAAATTAAAGTTAATAAAAATCCATTTTGCATGTGTATACTTATGTATAAAATATTGTATTTAAAATATTATTATGCATGTTCAAAATTTGAAAATTAATAAATTTAAAACTGAGTATAGAAAAAGATAGTGTAAATGGATAGAAATTTTTTGGGATGGATAGAAAGAGATAGGAAAAGATAGAGCTTAGTGAAAACACAAAGAAAGAAAAAGATACCCTAGTAGAAACTGGTCTAGTTTTCCCTTAACACTCTCAAGTAACTTGTAGGGCTGAAATGGGGAAATCCTGAACAGATTTGAATGAGGAAATCCTTGACCAGTAATCAATGAAAGTTTGTATCTCGATACAAACTAACTAGGATTTTCTGCTCAGTTTTAACTTGAAAGACCCTCTACTGATTTTTGACAGATTTTCCTCGCTTGAAAAAAAAAGTATTTTATAAATGATAATTTATTACATGATTATTAAACTAATAATTTAATGCAAATATTTGTAAAGAGAAACAACATGAATGAAAATAATTTAATATTGTACAAAGAATACAAGAGTTTAATTGTTAATTTATTAATTGAAGTTAAAAAACTAAATTTTTTTTTAAATCGTTTTTAATCATAGATGTCACATTAGTTTTTATTTTTAAGGCAACCAAGGAATGAATGAGGAGTGGCAAATATATAATTTATTTTATATTTTTGCAAATAAAAGAGTTTATATTTCATTTAAAAAATGGAAATAATTTTATTAAATCTACGTAAGTACTTCGTAAGAAACTAACCAGATTCCTTCTAGATTTCTTAGTCAGTTCCTCACTCAAAGCAGCCTTACATTCCTCACTAGAAACTGACAAGTTTCCTTGTTGGGTGCTAACCAGACGTAGGGAAAAACTGACTAGAAACTTGCCTAAAACTAGGACCAATTTCTACTAGGGTAGCGTTTGATGGATGCAAACCCGAGTAGAAATTTTGCTGTGGCCCCGATCGGGCCCAGATTGGGGCATCTGGCCCCGATCGGGTCCAGATTGGGGGATTTGAGACCGGGGATGAAACACACGGTCCGACCAGGCCCAGACCTGGCCAAACCTGCAGTGGGATTCCGAGCTCAAAATCCGAACGGATCTCTCTTTTTAACACCGTAGGATAGAAAGAGAGGTCCGTTCGGATTCGTGTGCTCGGAATCCGGGGCCTGGCCGGATCGGGGTCCGATCCGGCCGGACGTTTCATCACCGATCTGGGCCAGGTTTGGAAATTTCTACACGGGAAAGTGTACACTTGGGAGGGATAGAAAATCTTTATGCTTTTCTATCCAAAAATTTCTATCCTTTTCTATCTTTTTACTTCCAACAGAGTATAACAAACTTGCATATTGGATTTCGTTTCGCGTTTCAAGAGAGTCATGATTTTTCCACTGACAATAACGCTTTTATTTACTGCCCGTTACGATGAAGGAATGGGATGAAATTTATGATTTTTGACACTTCGGACGTTTATGACATGTCACGGTGAGTACTCGCAATTAAATTTGAAAGGAATGTGTATATCGTCGTGGATGTCCGATGGATTGGGTTGCGGCTTTGGTGGGTTATGTTTTGATTGTTCTGCCGGGCAATGCAATCTTACACAAGAAGAGGAACAAGAAGTAGAAGAAGAAGCAGAAGAAGAAGAAAAGGAGGAAGAAGAAGGAGTCGATAGTGGAGAGGAACGATGTGTGCTGGCGTCTGAAATCATGAAATGGCCAAGCCAATGGGAACCGCCCGAAGCGTATTGGTGTAGACTGTAGCTCTCTAAACGTCTCTCAATTGTATATAAAAAAATCGATCTCTATAGAATTTTTTAAAATAGGAGCTATATTCAAATAGAATGATTATTTATATGCTAAATTAATTTGAAATTTTTCAGTCGTACCGATGCGGAGATAATTAATATAAAATTTAAAAAATGCCTTTATTTGCATTGCTTGAAAATACAAATTTTTGAAAAAAAGAAAACATCAAATTTGTCCAACGTGTAGTTTCATATGAGGCGTTGGGTGCAAAAACAAATTAACTCCAGTTAAGGGGTTTTTGCTGAAACCTATACATATTCGCAATCCTTAACCTTTAGTTATTGTGTGTATAAAATTCATAAAATTTCTCATGGATAAAAAATCAATATTTACTATCGATTTCGTAATTTAAAGTCAGCTACGTTCGCGCAGGACTCGCGGAAGAGTCGCCGTGGCCGGCGGCCTGGCGGTGGCGCTGATCACTGCAATCAACTGTCGCTCGTCAAAAAAAACTATTCGCGCTAACGGTACGGCGATGTCAATGTCATTTGTATTAAATTTTTATTTTGTAAAACTACTGTTTAAATAAATTAGTTCTTCTGAAGGACTCTGAGTTAGCCGCCTGCTTGCTACGAAGCTAACTTTGCTAATAAGCAAAGCATATTTGACTAAAACTGAAAAAATTAATAATTGTCAAAATAAAAAATACTATTTTAATTATTCCTACACTAAAGTTAAAAAACAATTTATCACATTTAATTAGCTCTATAAACAATTATTTTAAAAGATTATTTTAAATTCGTTCTACCGAAGCTGTACTGATCACTTTAAAGGATTCTTTATCAATCTCCTCTTCTGAAAAATTTTAATACATATTTTTCCAGATTTTATATTTATATTTTTAGAACGACTCGATACTTTTTTGTTACTTTATATATATAATTATTTATTTAGGTTACATTGCACGCTCCTAACTTTTATAAACTTTCAAGATTTTAAACTTTTTTAAAACTTTATATGAATATCTAATAACATTAAATTGTACATATTTTGTTAAAAAATCCCTATTGAAAAAATCCTCGAGGAAATCCTCGTGTTATTTTCGGACGAGGAAAACACGAGGAAATCCGCGAGGATTTTTAAATTCCTCGAGGAATTCTGCGAAGATTAATTCTCTGACTGGAGGATTTCCTCGAGGAATTTGAAAATCCTCGCGGATTTCCTCGAGGAATTCGAAAATTCTCGCGGATTTCCTCGTGTTTTCCTCGTCCGAAAATAACACGAGGATTTCCTCGAGGATTTTTTTAATAGGGAATACATATATCGTGTAAATCTAACCTGCAAATGCTCGGATGTACTTTTCCAGGTTCCATTTTGTTAGAATATTCCGGACAAAGGGATCGCTCATTTTAACGTTAATTTTTTACGTTAATTTTGAATGTAAATCAGCGAATAATTATTTAAAATTTACAAAAATCACTAAATAAACAACAAAAAGATGTACCGGCGAAAATACGGAAACACACTCAATTGCCTTAATCCACTGACGTCAACTGACGTAACTAGGGAGTAGGGCGTAACTAGAAAATACACGAGCCTATTTTTATATTTATATTTTCTTTTGAAAGATGGTATTTATTTTTACTTACCTCATTTAATAAAAATTATCCTCCGTTGCATAAGAAATATTGCACTCTGACATGAATGACATGAACCGCCATTTAAAATTATTTTATCACATCGATTCGCAGGCATTTGTAATATACCTAATACAACGGAAGTCAAATTCCCTATACTTGAAAAACAAGTGGCTGCTCAGGGCATAAATATTTCTATTCCAACTAAATCTTTATTTAATTCTAAAATATTAAAAGAATACCCAGTTTCTTGAAATTAATCATTTCTCTGCCTTAGCAATTTCATTAAAAGTGCTGGTTTACCTAAATAGTTTAAATAGTAGAAATAAATTCTTTGCTTACTCTGTATATCAATTATTTAAATTAGGGTTAATCCTCATTCCCTCGTCCGCCAGGTATTAATTTTTTTCCCTGCAGTACACGTCTTACAATAATAGGCCTATCCTTGAAAAAAAAAAAAAAATCAATGAACATATCTCATACGTGGTAAAACTGAATTATTTACTTCGGCCACGTATCCTAGCCAATAGATCGACCTGAGCAATTTGCAAACACTGCTCCGCAGTGACACGTCTTCACTAATACAGAAACAATCTGAAAGTGTCACCGGCAAGAAATGTTTCTAAAAAATTCGAGTTTTATTCATGTTTCTTTTCGTTAGTATTAATCATTTAAAACTTTAAGTTTATAAGGTCGGAAAATTAAAAAAATGCCAGCACGCGCAGATTCTAAAAGGGCAGCTTTAGAATTAGAAAAAAACTTGGCCTTCGCCTCTTTTGTTTATTCAATTTTCGGGATTGGAGATATTAACTACCGAAGCGTGAATTATCCAAACTTGACTCTTTTATTGCGTTTGTTTCAAGTTATAGTGTTTTTTGTCAATTTCACACTTGAATTTCGCGCCTATAAAGAAGACAACACAAGCAGTTCCATCTCTCAATTAGTGGCCTTTATATTCACATGGGCAGATTTGATGAAATTGGTTTGTATCTGTTTTCGATGTGCTTTTCGACCCAACGCGGTGAAAAATTTGATCCAAGATATTGTCAAAATGGAGAAAACTATCCGAGAGTTTAGCAGTGCCAACAAAAAACGCAGCATTTGGTTTTATAGGTAGATTTATGAATGGATAATATTACAAGCGTAATTTTTTCGTTTTGAAGAACAGTACCGAGAAGGTGACATTGAAATAAATTACCGCCCAATTTTTTAGTTTACGAGAATTTTTAATTTTTTAATACACCATTTTAGAATTTTACCTTCAATACTTTTCAAATGTTTACAATTTTTGTGGGTCCTTTCGAATTCTTTTTAACACTTTAGTTTGATTGAATTATTTTGAATTCATTTATTTCAATTTGATATATTAAATATTTTGATTTTTTCAAATTATTTTGAAGTCCTGGGATTTCTTGAATTTTTCTGATTTCGTTTGATTCATTCTGTGGAATACTTATGAATTATTTTGAATATGTTTTCGATTCTTTTGGATAGCTTTGATTTTAAAAAAATTTTTTTAATTTACGATTAATTCTTTTCAATTTATTTGAATTCGTCTTAAAAACTTTTAAATCCCTTTGAATCCATTTCTACTGCTTTTATTTATTTATCTTTTTTCCAATTTGATTGAATTATTTTTTTTTCTATGGTTGCGTTAAATTCTTTTGAATCAACCTTGAATTCTTTGAAATTCTTTACAATTCTTTTGAATTTCTTTCAATTCTATCACAATACTACATAAAAATTTAATTCTTCTGAAATCATGTTTTTCAAATCAATTTTTTATGAACTCTTTAGATTTTTATTCTGGAATTCTTTTCAATTTGATCTAGAATTACTTTGTTAATTTTAAAATTGATTTCAATTCTTTTGAATGAAGAGTGAAAAATTCTTTCAGATTATTTTTAAAAAATAAATTACTTTTAATTGCATATTTTTAATTCCTAATATCTGATGTATATATATATATAAAAGATACTCAAAAAATTAAAACTCATAAATGCTTCGAAAAATAAATAAATTTCCGTAGCCTTCTCGGTCTCCTTATTCGATTATAAATTTTTATCTCATTTCGAATCTAAGAACTGTATTTACAGGGGAATATTTTGTGCAAATGCCTGGGCCCCAATTGTCGTCTGTGCAAGTCACATAATCAACTGGATTGGCAAACCAGGAGTTCCAATTTTCGAGATTGTACAAATTTTCAACCGCTTTGGATTGGTTCTGATGCACTCCTCATTTTGCACCTTCGCATTGGTGATTTATTTGCAACTGAGGGACATAAACAACCAGTACAAAAAGTTAAAAAGCTTTCATCTCTCTCTTGCTCAGAGAGTCTGCGTTTTAAGAATAGCAATTGAGAGACACAGCCTCATAACGAAAGAATGGAATCAGTTGATCGATATTTACGAGCCATATTTGTTTTTTGAAATGGTTTCGGTGACTGCAGCGACACTCAGCGGCCTACATCTGCTTAACAATTTTCTTAATCCTGGAAAAATCTCTCCAAACAACGCTTTACCCTCGCATCAAATTCTTCTTGCTATTGAAATTAGCTACGAGATCCTAATTATTTCCAAACTTTGTGCCACAGTGATAAACGAGGTTCGCCAATTTTTTTTTTTATTAACTCTATTTTGGGTCTTAGACTTCAAAATTAATTTTCAAAGCCAAAAAATAATGAAATTCAATACGTTTTTCTGCCGGAAGTAAACAAGGGCGGATTAAGGGGGGGCTATAGCCCCGGGCCCCCACATCCAAAAGGCCCCGTGAGCTCGAATAAAAAAATATCATATTGTTCATTTGCATTTTTTCACACACGCAATTTAACTTTGCAGACGCAACCATGAATGAATTAAAATTTATAATTTTAAAAATAAGATAATCAAAGCAAGTGCGTTCAGACTGCATTAAGTATATAAAAATATATTGCTGAGAGTCGATGCAT
This sequence comes from Synergus itoensis, assembly GCA_904066005.1. Taxonomy (NCBI): domain Eukaryota; kingdom Metazoa; phylum Arthropoda; class Insecta; order Hymenoptera; family Cynipidae; genus Synergus; species Synergus itoensis. The sequence goes on along the minus strand of CAJFCP010000130.1, from coordinate 193,172 downwards.
GTTTGAGTTCACGGAAAACATAATTGTTGGCATTTTCCGCGAATCAACTAAATTTTATATTAATAAAATAATCATAGTTTGCTGCCCTTAAGGGGGCCCCTTATATTCATTATAGCCCCGGGCCCCGTAAATCTTTAATCCGCCCCTGGAAATAAAGAGTTAGAAATCCAATTCCTTTCTATCTCTTTCTATTTCTAAGATTGAAAGATGAAAATTGTTTATCCAATGTTATCTCTCGTCTATCGCCTCGATCGGGCCCAGATTGGGGTATTTGGCCCTGATCGGATCCAGATCGGGGGATTTCAGGAGCACACGGCCCGACCAGGCGCAGACCTGGTAAAACCTGGCCGGATCGGGACCCGATCCGGCCGGGCGTTTCATCTCCGATCTGGGCCAGGTTTGGAAATTTCTACACGGGTATCTCCATATCAATCTCTTCTTTTCAATTCCTTTCTATCTCTTACCTATTCTCGCCTATCGCTTTCTATCTCCATCTCAATCCACATCCACGTCTAACACTTTCTCTATCTCTTTCTATTCCCTGTATATATCTGGCTATCTCTTTTTTTCTCCTTGTCAATCAAAATTCGCTCCAATCTCTTTCAATCCCTACTTGTCTACTCCTTCCTATCTCTCGCCAATTCTTGTGTATCCCTTTCTATCTCCTTGTCAATCTCAACTAGCTTCTATTTCATTCAATCTCCTGTTCTTTATTTCTTTTCTATCTCTATTGCAATTTTCTATCGCCTCCCGTGTAGAAATTTCCAAACCTGGCCCAGATCGGTGATGAAACTCACGGCCCGATCGGGCCAGGTTTGGCCAGATCTGGGCCTGGTCGGGCGGTGTGTTTCATCCCCGGTCTGAAATCCCCCGATCAGAGCCAGATTCCCCAATCTGGGCTAGATCGGGGCCACAGGAAAATTTCTACTCGGGCTATTGCAATTTATCTCTTTTTATCCCCGTGTAGAAATTTCCAAACCTGGCCCAGATCGGTGATGAAACGCCCGACCTGATCGGGCCAGGTTTGGCCAGATCTGGACCTGGTCGGGCCGTGTGTTTCATCCCCGGTCTGAAATCCTCCGATCTGGACCCGATCAGGATCAGATTCCCCAATCTGGGCCCGATCGGGGCCACAGCAAAATTTCTACTCGGGTCTCTTTGTTACTCAAAATTGCTCATTTTTTAAAATCCTCACTTGCTATGCAGCTTTCCATCTCCTTCCTATTCCTGTCTATCTCTTTCTACCTCCTTTTCAATTTTCTTTCAGTCTCTTTTTATCTCCTTGCCAATCTCAATTCTTTGCTTTCTCTTTCAATCTATAATTCTCTATTCCTTCCTAACCCACGTCTACTCTTGTATACCCCTATACTGTTATTCCTATAAAACTCAAATTTTTTAAAATAAAATTTTAATTATGACGGATAGAAAAGAAGAAATAAAATATCATAAATTATAACATTTGAAAAAAAGTAAATGCTCGCGTTCAGTGGCGGATTTACATAAGGGCACATGGGGCACGTGCCCAGGGGCCCCCACAAAATAAATATCCTCTTTTTTCATTCTTTTTCATTCTTTTTGCCTCTTTTTTCATTCTTTTTTCATTCAAATATAAAAAAATATGCAATAAATATTGTGTAATTTGTAATATTTTAAATCCCTTACAAGGGGGCCCCCACACTATTAGTGCCCAGGGCCCCGCTAAACTTAAATCCGCCGCTGCTCGCGTTCGTTCTTGTATAGTTCAAAGGATGATAGAGTTTAGAATTCTTGAAACGGCGATCGAAATTGAAATTGAACCCACTGAGAAAATATAAAAATGTAATAATTGTTCGTTTTCTCAGAGTTACAAGAGGGGAATACTTTCTGAGGAGGCTACTTTAAAAACAACGCCTCTCTTCCTACTTGAATCACCTATTGGATTCAAGGACGTGAAACTGCAAAGATTGTCATGCAAACTATATGGATATTTGACGCTAAACAATGGATTGTTAATGATGGTAATTAAAGAATTATTACTAAGTTGAACGGAAATTAAACAAATAACTTGAGTAAAAATTAACTAATGAGTTTTATTTTTGCAGGTGTCATCGTGTCTCTTCTTTTACTGCCTAATGTTATTATTTCAGCCCAGTGATGGGTAAATTCAGTGTTTGACACGTTACTGTCTGAAAGTAACGCGTTACCATTACCGTTATTAAAAAAAAATAACGCGTTACCGTTACCGTTACTTTAAAAAAAATAACGCGTTACAGTTACCGTTACTGAAAAAAAGTAATGCATTACCTTTAAGTTACTTTTTTTTATTACATTTTTAATACATTACTTGAATGCCCCAAAAGAATTTTAAGAATTTGATACATTTGATTCATAACTGAAAATTATATTTACAGTTAGCTAAAATAATTTTGAAACTACTGAATTTTTCTATAATTTTTCTGAATTTATATTTGAATTTTTTAAATATTTTTTGAGTATTTATATTACGTATAAATATTTTATAAATAAATATTTTAATTAGAAATATGATTAAAATTAATCATATTAATTAAAATATGATTATTTTCATGATCAATAAATCTTTTGAGTATTTATATTTATATATTTTATATTTCTTATCCCTTTTTGAGTTTTTTATATTTTTTTGTTTCTTATATTTGAATTTTATTTGAATTTTTCTATAATTTTTCATGACGCATTTTAATGGAGAAAAAATATTTTGTTGACCGGTACTGAGTAGGAGATTGCTCTCCTTCGTCAAGATCAGCAGTTTTATCGTAATAAAAAAATTTTGTACTATATTTCAAAAGTAACGAGAAAAGTAACGATTTTTATCGTTATTGATACCGAAAAAATGTAACTAGTTACCAATTCGTAACCTATTAACAATATTAACTTCGTTAATATCATCGTTACTAAAAAAAAGTAACTACCCAGTGGGCAAAAAATTTCAAGAAGTTTTTAGAACGTCCTAAAAACGTCCTAAAAACGTCCTGTCAGGCCAAAAAGCGTCCAATGTTCCAAATACGTCCTAAAAACGTCTTTGGAACATTGGACGTTTTTTGGCCTGACATAGGACGTTTTTAGGACGTTCTAAAAACTTCTTTAAATTTTTGGCCCACTGGGTAGTTAAGATAACTAGTTACCGTTATCGAAAAAATGTAACTAGATACCAATTCGTTACCTATTAAGGGTGTGTTGGAGCCAAGTTCTCATCTAAAAATTCGATTTCTTCATTTTACTTAACAAATATTAAATTTTGAATTTTTTCCCTCTGTAGAATTAATTAATTTTTAACTAAAATTATGCGTACAGAGCGAGAAAATATCTAATTCAAATATTTTTTAAGTAAAATGAAAATATTAAATTAATTCTTAATTTTATGCAAAAAGTATCGAAATTAAATATTTTTTCGCTCTGTATAAACTCTTATATTTGAAAAAAGATTAGCGCTACAGAGCGAAAAAATGTTTATCTATAATTTTCTTTGAGCTTAACACTTGGGACCAACGCCCTTAACAAAAGTAACTTCGTTACCATCATCGTTACCAAAAAAAAGTAACTAGTTAAAATAACTAGTTACTTTTAACTAGTTACTTCCCATCACTGTTTCAGCCTTAATTTTCGTTTCTCTTTTGATGAGAATCTTTTAATGAAAGTGTTGTGGATAAATTAGGTTTTTTTTAAATTGTGATAAGAATTGAGATCACGTGCGTTTTGTATGTATAAAATTTTTCATACACCTAGCAATGCATATATTAGTTTCTGGAAATATTTCTAATTGTAATTCTATTTTGGAATATATATACGTACAGAATACTGAATATAGAATAGAGGTTCTAGGAAATTATTTTCTTATCTATGATAAAATTTAAATCACGTTCCTGTTCTCATGACGCTGAAGGCGTAATTTATAAATTCATCCGTACCCAAAACAGCGATTAATTATTTCATGGCGCTGTTATCGAAGACATATCGTTTTAACAGGACGAAAGGATCGAGTGGCACGAGCACATTAATATCTCGCCCCCAGGGCCGCTTCTAATCAAGTCTAATAATTCTAATATTCGATACAAGTTTCTTTATCTTTATCAAATATAAATATCAGTCCCAAAATATAAAGTCCTCAAATATATCCTAAATATATGACAAACAGTAACGACTAAGAATATGAGAATAAAAAAAGACCCAATATGTAAGCCATCAAAACAATCCTTAAGATATATGGATCCCAAAATATAGTCCCAAAAATCTGGGTCTTAAAATCAAAAGTAGCAAAAATTGAAAACCGAAAAAATAAGGCGAAATAAAAAAGGTCCTTTAGGATCCACAAGTAAGATAGACAAATATAAGGTCCGGGTGAAAGACTCAAAATAAGTCTTAAAAATATAGGGCCCAAAATAAAACCCAAAATACAGAATCAAAACCGTAAGTCCCAAATATCTTTCAAAATATAAGGTGTAAAGTGTCCAGATGTAAGACTCACACTAATTCTTAAAAATTTTGGATTTAAAATAAGGCCCAAATATGTCCCAAAATATAAGGCCCGAAGGGTCTTATATTTTGGGACATATTTTGGCCCATACATAGGTCCCAAATGTAAGACCCAAAAATATAAGGCTCGGATGTAATATGAAAAATTATCTGTTGTAAATGGATGAAAATTATAACAGAGATTTCCAAAATTGCAGTCTTTGAATAATTTGCATTTCGTAAAAGACTCCAGCCCTGGAGCGATGTGCGACCACATTCCTCTCTCAGCGCTCTCCTGTGTTGAATCTTCGTGCTGATATCTTCATTTTGTCCTATCATAATTCAAGGTGCACAAAATGTGCATGGTGACTCCACACTAAAGGACATTCGTCCTCTGTCATTGTGCAACCGAATACAAAACAGAATCTGGACGTTGCCCCTGTGCACCTGTGAGTGAGACCTTCTGGCAACAAAACAGAAGGACGAAGTTATAATTCATATCTTTATTTAGAATATATGTCCAAATTGTCCATATTCCATAATATGAAATCAAAAATATTTAAGTTTTATATATTTTTTTTTACAAAAAGGCCACTAAACTATGGACCCAAACCAACAAGATACAAAAATAAAAAAACAGAAAAATCCCTTAATATGAGGCCCACGCATCAAATATAAAAAGACCCAAAATTCAAGATCTCCCTGTATAAGGCTTAAAAATATAAGACCCCATATAAAGTAAACAATAATAACAAATAATAATAATAATAATAATAATAATAATAATAATAATAATAATAAAGTATATTAGGCCCAAAATATATAATATAAAATTTATGTGCTCAATTGTAAGAATCGAAATATGCATAAGGCCCAAAATGTATAAGACTCAAATATAAAGCCTTATATAAGACCAAAAATAAGGCCCAAATATGTGACAAAAATACAAGGCATTTTGGGCCCAAAATTCAGGAACATAAAAATAAGACCTAAAATAATAAATCGAAAATAAGCATCCCCGAGTAGAAATTTTGTTTTGGCCCCCCGATCGGGTCCAGATCGGGAAATTTCAGACCCGGGATTAAACACACAGCCCGACCAGGCCCAGACCTGGCCAAAGCTGGCCCGATAGGGACCCAATAGGGCCGGGCGTTTCATCACCGATCTGGGCCAGGTTTGGAAATTTCTAAATGGGATCAAAATATAAGATTTAAAAATAAATAATGGGATTCAGGCTACAAAATATACCAACTAAAAATATAAAACCCAAAGAAATAATCGTGGAATATAAGACCGAAAATAAAATATTCAAAATATGATCCAAAAATAAAACCAATATAGAATCCAAACTAATAAAATCCTTGAAATATTTTATAATCCCTTGAAATCCAGTAAAATATTTATAAATTCCTAAAGTTTTAGTAAATTTTGAAGATACTAAAAACTTCCTCAAACCTTAAAAAAAAAAATTCAAAAATACTTTAGTCTCTTGAAATAAAAATAAAAATTTTTGCAATTCTTAGCAATTTTTTAAAAATCATCAAAATTTTTCAAAAATTCCTAAGATTGATATCTCTTCAAAATATTTAGAAACATCTCGAAATATTTTGAAACCCCTTAAAACTTTCACAATTGAAATTTTTTTAAAACGTCAAGCATTTTAGAATCCTTTGAATTTATGAAACTTTTTCAACTCCCAAGAATTTCTTTTACATATTCATTCCGAATTCATACAATATTCATATTGTATGATTCCGATTCATACAATTCATTCCGAATTAATCCGAAATTTTCCGAATTATTCCGGAATTTGTGTCCGGACCATACAGTTTCATTCCGATCTAATCCGAAGGAAGTTTTCAATCCGAATTAATCCGAAGCCCATTCAAAATCATTCCGTCAAAGGTAAATTCGGCCCTGAGATTGTCCCACGCTTTTTATCATTTTATTTATTAATGATTTTATTTATTAATGATTATACATATTTCGTAGTTAACTATCTACCTGTATTCTTAATTTTTATTTTTTAGGCCGATATTAAATTTGATCTACTTATGAATTTGTTTTTAATTATCAATTTATTAAAAAAATAACTGCATTCGAGGCAAAATTACAAAAAGAAAAGGCTTCTCATATTAGAAAAGAAAAAAAAATGAAATATGTAAAAGTAATTTTTTGTGAATAAAGTTTTTATTCAAATATATTAGACGTACAATTTCCACTATTTAATCGCAATTAATTTCTTTCGCACATTTTATTTGTATGAAACTGACGCAACTATTTTGAACGAAAATATTTCAATTTATTTTACCGATTTACTTTTGTTCTCTTATCACGCGTACGATTTAACAGGATTGATAAGAGAACAAAAGTAAATCGGTAAAATAAATTGAAATATTTTCGTTCAAAATGTACCAAATTTTATTAGTATTTATTTTATTTAAGAAATTGTTATAAACAATAAACAAACTTGCAAAATATATTTATAATATTGATAACATTTTATAGTTTTTATTTGCAATTCCTCTGAAACCGTTACAATATTTTAAATTATTATTATTATTAATTATTAAATTATTTTTAAAACTGTTATTTTAAGGTAACTATTTTTCTTAATTAGTTTGTTTACAATTATTAATATCAGTTTTTGAAAAAATGCATTATATATGGTTCTGATTGACCTGATTCATTCGGATTAATTCTGATTAATTCTGATCGGTGGATTCATTCGGATTACTTTTGAATGGGTTTCGGACATGGGCGGATCCAGGGGGGAGGGCCATGGCTTCTTGCCCCCCCCCCAAAGCCCAGATTTGAAATTTTCACGCAGCTTATAAATACAAAAACTTGGTGGAGGGGGAAGGCTAATTATTTCGTGGCCCCCCCCCCCAAAGCCCTTGTCTGGTTCCTCCCCTGGTTTCGGATTAATTCGGATTGAAAACTTCGTTCTGTTTAGATCGGAATGAAATTGTTTGGTTCGGATACAAATTCCGCAATGATTAGGATTGATTCGGAATGAATTTCAATCCGAATAAATCCAGAAAATCCGAATGAATTAGAATTTATCCAACTTTTTCGGAATCATTCGGATTGATTCGGTTAGACCGGATTCATTCAGATTCATTTGGATTGAGTCCTGATTGACCGGATTGAACAGATTCATTCGGATTAATTCGGATTGATTGGATTTATTCGGATTGAAAGTTCGGATGAATTCTGATTAATTCTGATTGGCGGATCCATTCGGATTTTCATTCGGATTAAAGGTTCGGATTGCTTGTGAATGGGTTTCGGATTAATTCAGATTAAAAACTTACTTCGGATAAGATTGGAATAAAACTGTTTGTTTCGGATACAAATTCCGGAATGATTCGGATTGATTCGGAATGAATTTCAATCTGAAGATTTTGCTAGGGTAGTTGTAAATTTTAAAGAAAACGATTAGATCCTTTAGAGGACCCAGACATTCATTTGAAATTTCGAAATTCAGAACTAAATATACTAATATACTAATCTGATTCCAGTTAAAAATACGTTAAAGAATGCGCACTCCGACTGCCTTTTAAAGAAGCGTCAATTTTAAGAATTGGCAATGAACTTCAAAATTCACTTGATGATCTTTCAAGTTACGAGGCGTTTTGTTTCTTAAAGGTTAACATAAAATTGTTTTAAGCCTCCTGTACGGCAGTGAGCCACTCTTAGGAAATACTTGAGTAATACCGCAGTAATTATAGTGCAACGTGAGCGACCATAGGTCCCATCTCTACACTTCAGGGGCTATTGGCCCTTTTTGGCCCAGGCACATAGGTTGTAAATCCAGTGTATGATTAGAGGTCGGCATCGAGATGATAGTTACGGCTCTGATAATGCGAAGGTAACGAAGGAAAAAGAATTGCCATGTTTTTTTAGTTTAACATTGTATCTTTGAGTATTTGAACAATTTCCGATTGAAATCGAATGACAGTATCTTTACAGAAAAAAAATACAGAAATATAGAGGCAACTTTAGAATTCAAGAGAACGCCCTGAATTTCTATCCCAGACTTTTTGCTTTAAGTCTCAGACTCCACTTTCTTAAGGCTACGCCCTCTTTATTTAGGCCACATCCATTCCCTTTTATTGGGAACACCCACTTTCTGCTTCAGGAAATTTCAGACGCCACTTTCTTTAGACTACGCTCCCTTTATTTGGGACACTCCCCTTAATTTGGGCCACGCCCATTCCCTTTGTCGATAACGCCCACTTTTAGGCCACGCCCATTCCTTTTATTGGAGACACCCACTTTCTGCTTCAGGCAATTTCAGACGCCACTTTCTTTAGACTACGCTCCCTTTATCCGGGGTACGCCCCTTAATTTGGGCCACGCCCATTCCCTTTGTTGATAACGACCACTTTTAGGCAACGCCCATTCCCTTTATTGGAAACACCTACTTTCTGCTTCAGGAAATTTCAGACGCCACTTTCTTTAGGCTACGCTCCCTTTATTTGGGGTGCGCCCCTTAATTTGGGCCACGCCCATTCCCTTTGTTGATAACTCCCACTTTTAGGCCACGCCTTTTTCCTATATTTGACACGCCTCTTTTTACTATACAAAAAGGCTTCGTTTTCCAATCATATTTTCCAAAAAGATTGTCCCACGCTTTTTATCATTTTATTTTTAATTGTTACCAATGAAAAATAAAATGGTTATACATATGTCGTAGTTAACTATCTACCTGTAATCTTAATTTTTATTTTTAGGCCTATATTTGATCTAATTATGTATTTGTTTGTAATTATCAATTTATTAAAAAAATAACTGTATTCGAGGCAAAATTACAAAAAAAAGAGGCTTCTCATATTAGAAAAGAAAACAAAATGAAATATGTAAAAGTAATTTTCTGTGAATAAAGTTTTTATTCAAATATATTAGACGTACAATTTCCACTTTTTAATCGCAATTCATTTCTTTCGCACATTTTATTTGTATGAAACTGACGCAACTATCATATAAAAAAAAAACTGCTGTAGATTTTTAAGCTATTTCAGTCATTTAGAATCTTAAAAATTAAACAATTAATAAACGGACGTTCATAGGCAATATCAGACTTTTACTGTCTCAACTGATAAGATAATTCACATTGTGTCAAAATCCGCAGTTTTTGCTTTTATAAAATAATTTTAAGCAATATTAGCATATTGAGCGAAGATCACAATATTTTTTAGGAAAACATTCAAATTGATTAGGAATTGATTCATCGCTGCTGTATTCTTTTATTTAAATCACTTTAGTTTCAAATGAAGAAGAAAACTAATTTACTTAAGGTTCTATCGACCTTAAGGAACACATTCTCATCAGACTACTACTTTATATTTTATTTAAACATTATATAAATATATTAAACCTCGGTCCGGGACTGCTTATTCAGATATTACAAAATAAAGATAACATTTTGATGATCATGATTTGCGATCGCTTCTTCTAAAAAATATTTTTCACGATTAAAACGAAAAATAACCATCATATCAAAAAATGGAGAAGAGATAATTTGTAGATCTTTTTATGATCAACAATTTAGTCCTCATAATTTTTTATTTATTTCGCGTTATTTGATTAAAAATTTGAATTTTTTCTTTTTCAAGAAAATTCAAAAAGTTGTTATGCCAGTCTTGTAGAACGTTCAAAAAGAAACATTTTTTATCCTTAGACTTTTTTCATATCGTGCGTTATTTGGCTTGAAATCTAAATTAAAAATTTTTTTTTTTAATTTTTGAAATGTTATAAGTCTGACAATTTTTGTTTTATCAAAAAAAGTCAAAAGGATAAATTGTTTCTCTTTCTGGGTACTACAAACAACCGTCAATTAAATTTGTAAATTATAAAAAAAAAATTTTTTTTAATTTTCAAAATGCTCTAAATTTTTTAATTTTCATCCAAACTGGCTGGCTAACGAACTTGACCTTCATTTTAGGGTACTAAAAGAGTATGCCAAAGGCCAAGACAATCGGTCAAATCCTTCGAAAGATATCGTGTTCACAAAAAAAATCTACAGACAGACAGACATACAGACACATTGATAAAACCTTGTTTTTCGGGTTCAGGGGGTCCCAAAACGTGGAGATTTGACAAAAAATGAGGGGGTCAAATTTTACATAAATATAATACATTCTCTCTGAAGAGAATGTAAAAACAGTTTTCACAGTGTTATCTTTTTCTTAAAAATCTATACAAGTTGTTAACTTTTTGAATTTTTGAATTTTTTTTTTTAACTTTTTGAATTTCAATTTTCTTTCCCATGGAATATTTCCTAAAAAATATTGTGACCTTCGCTCAATCTGCTAATATTGCTTAAAATTATTTTATAAAAGAGCAAACTGCGAATTTTGACAGAATGTGAATTATCTTATCAGTTGAGACAGTAAAAGTCTGATATTGCCTATGAACGTCCGTTTATTAATTGTTTAATTTTTAAGATTCTAAATGACTGAAATAGCTTTAAAATCTATAGCAGTTTTATGGAATATTTTAAAAATATATTTTTAAAATATTCCATATGGGAAAGAAAATTGACGGGTGGAAATGCAAAAAGGCCAAACATCTTGTTTAAATTAAATATAGATTTCTATAGACTATACTTTTACAAGGGCCGGTGTTTAATCTAGACGGAAAAAAATTTTTCGGTTAAAATATGAGAGACTATTCGAAGATTCGTGGGCAGAAAATAAAATCGGAGAAAGTCTTATAAAGTTTCAATGACTTTTTAGGAATTAGCAGAAAAAAGTCGAATTTTTCTTCATATTTAAAAGAATTGCATCCGAGGCAAAATCAAAAGGAAATGAACCTTTTTATACAAGAAAAAAAAATGAAATATACAAGACTAGTTTTCGGTGAAGAAAAATTTTATTCAGGCATATTATGTGTACAATTATATATTTTTTTCAATTGATTTAATGGCCTGATCGTCGCTTAGGTGCAAGTATTTGTACTGGTTTCTTCGGATACCTTGCAGTTTTAAATAGAGCACCATGCTCATCTCGCTGCTCTATATGTGCAATGTGATAAACCATGTCAAAAGTAACGGAAATCGGTGCATTTGAGATTGAAATATAAGGACGATCATTTTCCAACATTAGAACTTCACCCGCTTTCACGTAATGGACTCTATGCGTTGTTCTTCTACTTTGTAGAGAACTTCCTAGCTCGCTTGAACTTCCTGGCTCAGGGGCGTAGCAACGGAATTTTTCGTGGGGGGGCAAACTCGAATGACAAAAAGTCATCATCATATACATATCCTATCTTAAAAAAGTGGTGTCACGAAATGTCTCGAAAATCTCGCAGACATTGTTGTTGTAAACCTGATTGGCTTTTGAATTACTTGAAGATGAAAGAAGAAAAACAAACTAATGGCGCAAAAAAATTTCAGGAAAACCTTCGAAATACCTTAAAATTCGTTAAGATGTCTTAAAACTCCCAAAAACGTCTTGTAATCCCTTAAAAATATACAAAAACGATTAAAATCATAAATATCTTGATATCTTGATAAGTTAAAACTCGGAAAAAGCTCTACAAATTCTTAAAAACCTCTTGGAATTTCTCAACATTTATAATTTCTTAAAATCGTTAAAAATCTTATCAAATTCCATGAAATCCTTAAAAATTCTACAAAATCTTTTAAAAATTAGAGAAATCAATAAAATGACCTGTCAAACTTTAAAATCCTTTAAACCTATAAAATATATTAAAACTCATAAAACTCTCTTGAAATCTTTTAAAATTCGTGAAAACTCCTTAAAATTCCCAGAAACTGCTTGAAGTTCTTTAAATTATACAATAACATTTAAAGTTCCTTGACGTCCTTTAACATCTATTAAAATTATTAGAAATCTTATAAAATTTCACAGAATTATTTAAATTTCCATTAAAATATTTTTAAAATTATTAAAATCTCTTGACTTCCTCTAAAATTCCTAAAAATTATATTACAATGTTTAAAATTCCTTAAAGTCTCTTAAAATTCTCTGAAACCCTTTGAAACCTCTTAAAATTCCTCGAAACTTCATAAAATCCCTTAAATTCTCTTAAAACACTCAGAAACCTTTTCAAATAACTTAAAATTTAATGAAAACCTTCGAAATTGCTTAAAATTCGTAAAGATTTCTTAAAACTCCTCTTGCAATCCCTTAAAAATCCACAAAAACCATTAAAATTATAAATCTCTTGAAATCCAAGTTAAAATTAGCAAAAATCTCTATCAATTCATAAAAAAAACTCTTGGAATTTCTTAACATTTAGAATTTCTTAAAATCCTTATAAATCTTATCAAATTTCATGAAATCCTTAAAAATTGTTCAAAATCTTTTAATAATTAGAACAATCTCATAAAATCCCTTAAAATTTTACAACAAGCTTCGAAATGCTTTTAAATTCTACAAATTCTTTTAAAAATCATATATGTATAGAAATTCATTTTAAATCCCTCAATAAAATTACCTTAAAATTCCCAGAAACTTCTTAAAATTCTTAAAATTTTACGATAACATTTAAAGTCTCTTTACGTCATTTAAAATCAATTAAAATTATTAGAAATCTCGTTACATTCCATGAAATCCTGAAAATTCTATAAAATCCTTTAAAAATCAGAAAATCCGTTAAAATTATTAAAATCTCTTGACTTCTTGTAAAATTCCTGGAAATTTTATTGTAACATTTAAAATTCCTTGAAGTCCCTTAAAATTCTCTGAAACCTTTTGAAATCTCTTCAAATTCCTTGAAACTCGTAAAAATCACTTTAAAATGGTCAAAATCCATTAAAATTCCTAGAAACTTCTTGAAATATTTCTCTAAAAAAAGTGATGTAACGAAATGTCCCTAAAATTTCGGATATATTGTTGTTTCAAACAAAATCTCTAAATTTGAATCAGCAAAATTTCATTGATTTTTTAATGACTTGAAGTTGTAAGAAATTAAATAAATAATCGTGCGCGTAGCGCGCGTGTTATTTGCTAGTATATATTATATATAAATGCATTTTTATTTAAGCATCACAAACATCTTAGTTATTTTAACAACTATCACTTCTTTTTCAGTGGGGGGCAAAATGACTATATTGCCCCCCCGTCCAAATTTACGGGGGGGCAGCTGCCCCTCCTGCCCCCCCGGTTGCTACGCCACTGTCCTGGCTCGCTTGAACTTCCTGAACTCAGTTCTGGAAAAAAGTGGTTGTTTAAAGTTTTTGTAAATTGGAACAATAGCTCTGTCATTTTTACAATTAAATACAGGGCCGGTCTTAGGGGGGGGCGAGATTGTGCGCCGCACAGGGGCGCCAAAGAATTAGGGGCGCCGAAGGCGCCTCGATTTTTAACACGATTTTTTATAGTTTTATAATACTTCTATTTCTATAATACTTCTACTTCTATATCAAAATTTCGCACAGGGGCGCCACAGAAGCTAAGACCGGCCCTGATTAAATAACACAGGCACACAAAAAACAAAAGTGCTTGTTGCAGAAAGGTGATACATATATCCTTATGTTTTTCGGCATGCTGAGTCCGAATCAGTGCTCTCAGATCGAGCTAGAAATTTAACCCCTCTACATTTACAATTTATCGAAAAAAAAGTCATTTATTATATATAATGTGAGAAATTTTATTTATATATTATAATTCAAGAAAACACTTAAAAAGAGTAATAATTGCAAAATTTTGCCAAATTATACTTGACAAATTGCTTTTTTTCGCTAAAATAGTGGATGTGGATAAATTTCTAAGCTAAATTTCTAGCTCGATCTGAGAGCACTGGTCCGAATCCGGTGTCCAAACCTCTCCACGTCATAATCAAAGTCAATTGAAGGTCAAATCGACGAAAAAATCTTTTTAGCAGAAATAACTACTATTCCTCACGTTTTTGGGGTCGCTCAATCCGAACCCGATGTCCGATTAACCCTACTACGTGTTAATCAAGGTCAATTGAAGGTCAAATCGACAAAAAAATCTTTTTAGCAGAAATGACTACTATTCTTCACGTTTTTGGGGTGGCTCAATTCAAATCCGGTGTCCAATTAACCCCACCACGTCTTAATCAAGGTCAATTAAAGGTCAAATCGACAAAAAAATCTCTTTAGTAGAAACTACTATTCCTGACGTTTTTAGGAATTATAATAATAATAATAATAATAATAATAATAATAATTTTCTGTTCTTTTCCCCGAAAACGTGAGGAAGAATAATCATTTCTGCTGAAAGTTTTTTTTGGCGATTTGACCTTCAATTGACCTTGATTAAGACGTGGTGAGGTTAATCGGACACCGGATTCGAATTGAGCGATCCCAAAAACGTGAGGAATAGTAGTCATTTCTGATAAAAAGATTTTTTTGTCGACTTGTCCTTCAATTGACCTTGATTATGACGTAATGGGGTTAATCGGATACCGGATTCTGACTCAGCATGTCGAAAAACATATTTCTGCAATAAGCACTTTTGTTTTTTTCGTGTGCATGTATAATTAGTCCATATTTGGCAATTTTATTTTATTTGAAAAATGTACAATATTACAATGATTTGGTTTTAGTGTCAAATTGTAGATTAATTCCCTGTTGTTTTTATGGATGTCAGTGCTACATTTTTAGGGTATGCATATTTTTACAATAATCTACATTTATGTAGAATTAATAATTCCTATTTATTATTAAAAGGACATACGTATCGAATATCGAAAAACTGTAATGCTAAAATGCGTAGACCCGATTTCTTATTGGTCAATACAGACGGTGACGCGTCGTATTTCGATAATCGCGGGTGGCGCGGGAAATTTTAAAACTTTATATTGTACAAAATCGCTTAAATATGTTATTTCACCTACATGTATGTTCAGGGTTGGTTAGTGACGTGTCAATTAAAGTTTTCTACCCTTATTGTTTAGTAATTGGCGGAGCTGGGCAACTATTATATTTGAAATGAATTCATTTCAAATAGGTATTTGAAATGCAAAATGCCATTTTCTATTTTGTATTTTAATAGGAAGAAGAAACCCATTTTGCATTTTCCATCTTAAATAGGTTTTTAACCTATTTTCCACTTAAAATACCATTTTCCATTTTTTTTTTTGGTTCTTCCCTGGATAAGTTAGATAATCACAAATCAACAAAAAAAATTTTTTGGGAGGTTTCTGCTTTAACAGGGTGGCCGCAAGACTCAATTTTTCAATTTCCCTGACTTTTCCCTGACCTTCAGACAAATTTCCCTGACAGAAAATTATTAAAAATGCGTATAAATTTTCAATAATAATACTATTGAAATTTTTCAAAAATTTCGTATAATATCGCTTTAAATGTTTTGAAATTTAAAATCACTTTATAACATTTAACATTCGTAAAAATCTCTCGAATTTACAACAACTTTTGAAAAGATCTCTTAAAATTCATTGAAATTTCTTGAAATTCATAGAAACATTTTAAAATTCCACGAAATCTCTTCAAATTTGTTAATATTTCATGAAATCTCTTCAATTTTCACTAATCTTTTTAAAATTCCTCAAAATCCTTTGAAATACTTTAAATTCCAAGAAAAACTTCAAAATCTTTCAAAATTCCTTAAAATCTCTCTAAATGTATCAAAATTTCTTTAAATTATTGGAAACCTATTGAAATCCCTTAAAATTCGCTGAAATCTTTTGAAATTCCTAAAAACATCTTTAAATATCTTAAAATTCAATTACAACATTTAAAATTCCATGAAATTGTTTACAATTATTTTAAAAAATCGTTTATCGTGCATTAAAATCTCTAAAAAAAACTCTTGAAATAAAAAATCTCACAAAATCTTTTAAAAATCAAAAATGGCTTGAAATTTTTTTAAATTCTACGAGGACTATCAAAATTCCTTAAAATCATTTTTAAAATGTCAAAATTACTTAAAATTTTTACAAGCTTCTTAAAATCCTTTAGAATTCAACGAAAAACTTTAAAACCCCTTAAAATACGTACAAATTTCTTAAAATTCTTGAAATAAGCCTCTTGAAATTCCTTAAACTTCTACAAATTCTTTTACATATAAATCATAAAAATTTTGTGAAATCCTTTAAATTTCTATGAGGAAAATTTAAATTCTTTAAAATCACTTTAAAATAATTAAAATTTCTTAAAATTCTTACATGCCTTTTTAAAATCCTTTTAAATTCCACGAGAATATTTATAATTCCGTAAAATCTCTTAAACTTCTTACAAGTTTCTTAAATTCCTTTATAATTCCACGAAAAATTTTTAAATCCCTCAAAATACGTAAAAAAAACCTTTATAATATTTAAAAAATTTTCAAAATTCCACAAAATCTTTAGAAAATCATAAAAATCTCGTGAAATCCTTTAAAATTTCTCAAGGAACTTCAAAATTCCTTAAAATTCTTTGAATTCCCTAAAATTCCTTAAAAATCTCTTAAAATTTTATGAAGTCCTTTTAAAATTCAACTAAATCTTTTAAATATTATACACATCTCTTATAATCACTTAAAATTTCTAAAAACTTCTTAAAATCCTTTAAAATGTCTTGAAATCATTAGAAACCTAGAGAATCTCAGAGAATACCTGGAAATTATTTATAATCCTTCGAAATCCTTGGAAGGTTTCTAAAATCTGTTAAATAAATTATAAAAGTTATATATGTAATACGACAAAAATAACATAGTTAACATAAATGTGAATTTCTATTTTCCCTGACAACTACTCGCATTTCCCTGACATTTCCCTGACAAAATTTTTTTTTCCCTGACATTTCCCTGACTTCCCTGACATGTGGCCACAGGCCACCCTGTTTAATACATAAATTCTAATTTTGTACATCGAAAAAAACCAAAATATACGTTTTTGACTTATAAAGTCAAAATAAATTTATTATACATATACATTAATTTAATGTTTATTAATTACTTGAGAAAAAAAATTAAATTAGAGTATTCAACAGTGTCGATATTAATTCTACAATATTCGACAACTGTCGAATACGCTAATTCAATTTTAAAGAAATATGAAATATCGTAAAATATAAAATTTTTAAATAAAATAAACCCGCGCGCGGGAGCGCGCGTTCGATCTCGTATTAATATTATATTACACTTACGAATAGAACTCAGTATAACTACAGAAATAAGGAGTAGACTTCCAATAAGTATCTTCATTTTTCTTCAGATAGAAACTCAAAAATTTATACCTTTAGAATTTTCTAAACTGTAACTAAAGAACTTTTTTTTCAGTTCTATATATACTAACCACGATCCATTCATTCAAATATAATGAATCTTTACATTTATAACATAGAGTAGTAGGAGGAACATTGTTGACTTAAGTTTCTGAAATTTTTCATTTGAGATTGATTTATTAACCGTAAAACCTACATAAGTAGGGTAAACCGGGGCAAAGCCGACCGGTGGGGTAAAGGTGACTTTGCTTATAACGTTGTTATTATTGAACCATTTTAATTCCACTTTGCACAAAATAAATCTATTTCATTGTAGAGATAGTGTTACTTACTTAAATCTTGAAAATTGACGTTGTAAAAGAAAAATTATACCGAAAACAGTTTTGACAACGAAAGAATGGAAGATTCGCTGGCAGAAATATAACACTTCTGACGTTAATGTTAATACTTACAGTATGACAATTTGATATTTTGATAGTTGAAACAATATCACATCACGTAATTATAATAATTAAACGTAATTCAAGTCTAAAATACATCAAATCTCGTAAATAATTTAGGCCTCATCACTGGGGTAAAAGCGACCATTTAATAGTTTGTAGGCTAGACACCTTTGCGTGTAGTCAGGCTTACCAACTTTTGGCGACTTTATTTCTCTTGGATCTGAGATTGACGAATAAACACATTGCGTTAAAAAGATAGACCAATAGAAATCAAGGTCAAGTCGCCAATTTAGCGACAAATCGCCAATGTTGGCAACTCTGTTAGTCTGTCACGCAGTAGAATGTCAACAAATAAGAGGTTATATCGTAGCTATCAATATTTTTATTCAAAATAACTTATTCTTCTTTCTGCATATGCTTAAAGGTAATTTGGCAAATACTTTCAATAACACAGAAGCTAACCATTATATTTTTCAATGTTCAAATCTTTTGATTTTCATTAAAAGCTACAGGTCGCCTTTACTCCAAGGTGTGGGGTAAAACCGACCAAATACAGCTTGTTAGAAATAATTAAATTATTAAATCATTATTTTATTTATGTGGTTAATACATAGAGAAATATGATATGTAATAATGTAGGACTCGAAATGAAAAAAAAAAATAGATCAGTTCCATATCTTAATAACTTTTTAAAAATCGTTGACTATTAACTGGTCGGCTTTGCCCCGGTTTACCCTACAATTACTCATGTATAGGGGCACTTCATCCAGTAGCCTACATATGCAATTAATTAAAAAATTTATTTTCATAATAACGAACGCGCGCTCCGCGCGCGCATTTACTCTTTTTAAATGTTATAATTTATGATATTTTATTTCTTTTCTATTAGTCATAATTAAAATTTTATTTTTAAAAATTTTAGTTTTGTAGGAATAACAGTGACATGTAGGGCTGGGGAAAGAATCGATAAGTATCGATACGGATCGATACATTTAATGCTTGTCGATTTTCGATACTTTTTTATGTTATCGATAAAAAATCGATAAAAAATAAAATTCTTTTGTAAGCATCCATTTATTTTGCAAATGGATGCTGAAAACTAAGTCTGTAAACCTCTTTGTTCGTCTCTCGTCATTCATTTTTTGCCGTTCTGTGTTAAAAACGTTTCCAAGCACCTAATGTGATTCAATGTGATTCAAAGTCAATAATTATTTTAAGTTCTACTGTGATAAAAGTAATTTGAAGTTCTATTAATAAAAAATAATTTCCATATTTTCTTGACTATAATTATTTCAATTTTCTTGGTATTTCACTATTTTGCATCCTCAAGTGAAATTTATTCATTTCACACGCTTTTCCACAAGAGGGGGGAATTATCGATTTTTTATCGATACATATCGATAATTTTCCAAAATTCTCGATAACGTATCGATACCTTTTCTTATCGATTTTACCCAGCCCTAGTGACATGATATGAATTTTAAAAACTTAACCAATTTTCAAAATTAATATATATTTTTAAAAAAATGTTTCCTTTTATTTTATAAATTAAATAATTACAACATGTGTTTTGCTTTGTAAAAAATAATATTTGTTAGATTGTTTTCTAAATTAATAACTACGTTTACAGTTTGTATTTATGTTTAATTGTGGTTTTTTTTTCTAAAAAAAATACCATATAATTAATTATTTATTTTAAATATTATTATAAAACTTTAAATTTCTTAAGTTTTTTTAGAAGGCGAAACTTCGCTTAAACATCCAATACAACTGTAAATGTAGTAAATTTTTAGAAGAATATAATTACCCACTGTTTTTGTTTATAACTCATGATACTTCATATTTCTTTAAAGTCTGATACTTTATACAGTGGCGTAACTATGTAGTAGCGGAACCCCGCATTGCGGGGAGGCCTCCTCCTCTGAGGAGCCTCCGAGGGGCCTCTTAGACTGCTTAGAAAAAATAAATTTCACTCTGTATTTCAATTTTTATTTTTAAAATTTAAATTTATTCAAAACTTGTTTCTTTTTCTTCTCAAAGGGGCCTCCTAAAAAATTTTGCGGGGGGGCCTCCAATTTTTAGTTACGTCACTGACTTTATAAACCCGGGTAGAAATTCCCAAATCTGGCCTAGACCGGTGATGGAACGCGGAACCTGACTGGGCCCAGACCTGGCCCGATCGGGCCCAGACTTGGAACGATCGAGCCATATCTGGGCCCGGTCGGGTTCTGCGTTCCATCACCGTTCTGAAATCATCCGATCTGGGCCCGACAGGGACCACAGCAAAATTTCTACCCGGGAACTATTGATACAACATCAATTTTACGTTATAAAAAACAATAATTATTAGATTGTTTTCAAAATTAACTATGTTTACTATACTATGGATCTTCAATTATAATTTCAATTTCTAAAAAAACTACCGTATTTATAGCTGTACAATATTTTTTAAAAAACAGGTTAATTATTAAATTAATTTATTAATTAGTCGTAATAAATCAGTTAATTGTTTACTTTAAATATTACTATAAAACTCCTTTTTTAAAACCAAGATTTTTGATATATTTCGAGTTTAGACACGTGATAAAATGAAGATTAATGAAATCAAATTCAAATGATTTCCTCTGAAACATTTTCAATAAGTCTTTTAATTACCTAATCAACAGTTTTTGGGCAAGTTTTAATGGCATGCTCTTCGGCGACATTATGAAATTTTTTTTCGACGTCACCACGGCCAAATGCAATGATGAATCGATTTGAAACTTTGGAATATAGGAACGCAGACACTAAATTGCGTTTTGACATTTATTCTGAGTAATAATTTTGAAAAAAAATTTAGGAAAAAATATTTTCAAAAAATTTCATAATGTCGCCGAAGAGCATGCCCTTAATGATTTTTTTAAGCCGATGTTTGATCTAGTTGTGAATTTGTTTGTAATTTTCATAATATTTAAAAGAATTGCATCCGAGGCAAAATTAAAAGAAAAGGAATCTTCTTATATAAGAAAAAAAAAAATTTGAAATATGCAAGAGTAGTTTTTGGTGAAGAATGTTTTTATTCCAGCATACAATTATACATGCATTTTTTTTCAATTGATTTAATGTCTGTGTAATGGCCCAGGCGCAGATATTTGTCGTACTGAAGGTAACGGTTCCCTTGTAGAATTAACTATAACACCGTCCACATTTCGCTGCTGTATATATGCAATGCGATGAATGTTGTCAAAAATAACGGAAATTGGGTAATTTGAGATTGACTTATAATGACGGTCATTTTGCAATTGTATAACTTCATCCTGTTTCGCGTTATAGACTCTATGCATTGTTTTTCCTCTAAGAAAATTTCCACCTAGTGGAGAACCTCCTAGCTCACTTGAACCTCTTGACCCGCTTGAACCTCCTGGCTCGCTTGAACTTGCTGAACTCAGTTCTGGAAAAAAAGTGGAGGTTTAAGGTTTTTGTTATAATTGGAACAATAGCTTTGTGTCATTTTTACATTTGAATAATTACTCCATTCCATATATGGAGTAATTATTCAATTTAAAAAAAATAATAAAAAAATTTTTTTTTTAAATAAGAAATTGGTTGGGACAACTACTAAAGTAGTAGGGCCAACTATTTTAGTTTGTAATATATGACGCTGTTATTTCAATGGTTAGGGCTACTACTTTTATTTTTAAAGGTGGTAGTATTAGTTGTCCTTGCTACACTGAAAAAAAGGTTTGGTTCGGACAACAAAATAATTTTGTTGGTATTTGTGCAACAAAATTTTTTTGTTGGCTCAACCAAATTTTTGTTGGGTCAAGAAAACGTTTTGTTAAACCAACAAAATGTTTTGTTGAATCAACAAAAATTTTTTTCAGCCAACAAAACATATTTTGTTGCACAAAATATTTTTCTCAGTGTACTATTCTTGTTGTGACAACCTTAGATGGTAGAAAACCATCTTCAGATTGTTGCGCTACTTATACTTAAAGTAGTAGTACTTACTATTAAATTAGTAGTTCTTACAATTAAACTGGCTACTTTTACCACTTAAAGTAGTTGTCCTTACTGTTAAAATGAGTAGTTTTCACTATTTAAATTAGTAATCCTTACAATTAAAACTAGCAATCTACACTGTTACAATTAATTGTTCTTATTTCTACTAAAGGTATTATCTCTTAATATATTTAAATTCGTAGTTTTAAACTAAAATCCCAGTGGGTACAGGTGACGAAAGTGGCCTTTGTTTTGTCCATTGGGATGTTATAGTAAAAACTACTAATTTAAATATATATTAATAGAAGTACCTTTAATATAGTAAAAATTGTAGATTTTTTTCGCGTAAATATTGCCAACAGTGTGGCAAATGAATCCCCAACTTTGGCTTTGCAGTAAAGCCTTGATATCTATTTTTCGAAATTATATCCAAACACTACGTCTACGAACTGGCATCCCAGTGGGCAAAAAGATATTGACGTTCTAAAGACATCCTTACAGGACGTCCATTTCAATCCAATTGATGTACAAAAGACGACTCATGTCTTAAAGACGTCTTTATGACATTAATTGGACTGACATGGGCGTCCTAAGAATGTCTTTAGGACGTCCTCATGATGACAATATCTTTTTGCCCACTGGGATCTTATACCTCGAAAAACTATAAAAGAAAATGGCGACGAACGTGAACATGATGTTACGCGATATTTCGGAAAATGCTGGCAACACTTCTGAGTTCTCAGTTTTGCCAATGGCACGAAAGAATAAAAGTAGTAACTGTTACTACTTTTATTTCTTGAAAAATATATTGGTGGTAAATGTGACTAGTTCAATCCCCCCCATGAGTCTTTTAATATCACGTTAGAATTAAGAAAATTACTCTGTTCGTCATATCCCCCCTCATCGAAAAAAGCTATTTACGCCACTGCATCTTACCCCACCAAACTGGTTAGTCATTGAGCCTGTTTACACCGAGGGCTTAACTAGAGTAAATCTTGAAAGAGTAGCGTAAGGTTAGGTATCGAAAGAAGCGTAAAAGCAGGGCTGCCAACATTTCTAGAATTAATTCTGAATCG